>VXBQ01015837.1:923221-961129 GCA_013400175.1 Phainopepla nitens
CAGCCCAGCTCAGCCCAGCCCAGCCCAGCTCAGCCCAGCCCAGCCCAGCCCAGCTCAGCCCAGCCCAGCCCAGCTCAGCCCAGCCCAGCCCAGCCCAGCCCAGCTCCCAGGGCTCAGCTGAGGACCTGGAGGGGCAGCAGTGAGGAAATGCAAAGACTTAGTGTCCCCACGGGACTCACAGGTGACTCTTTAAGGGAAAACTATTGCCCAAATAATTCAAAATAGTGTATATTTCAGGACCATAAAAATATCAATGACTGGAGCAGCAATTTTCTTAGGAGCCTTGACCACAAGAGACACTTGCTAATTTAAAACAGACTGTCTTGAGCTGTTGTGGTTTCTCCCAGTGAGCCCTATTCCCTCACAGAACATATGCCCATGCATCTCTTAGTTATGTGGCAGCTGTCAGCCCCAAACTGGCTTCCAGGTGTTCATAGAAAAAATGAGTCTTTGACTGTACTTGAGATTTTTTGGGTTTGTTTTGTCTTGCAAATACCTGTATGCCTACTCATAAATTTGGAACATTTCTAGATGCCGTAATACTGAAATGTACACTCATGAAATCTTTTTGTCCCAAAGGGAACCTGTAAGCACTACTTTCAATTTGCATTTCTAGGGATATTGATTTTTTTCTTTCTGCATGAACAAAAGTTTGCAAAATATATCTGCAGGTAGAAGAAGGAGTCTGAACATACATCTACTGATTTCTCTGCATCTTGCTTTCTTTATCTATTAAATTGGGTTAACAGTACTTCTGCACATCCCAGAGTGTTGTGAAAGCTTACTCATTAAAGTTTGTATAGGATTTTGAGATCCTTGATGGCAGGTGCTACACAAGTGCAGAAACATATCACTTGATAGATACAAATGGCAATTTGCTCACAGCCTCAACAGTGTTCAGTAGGGGACTAACTGAAGGATATCAAATGCTGCAGGCTCAAATAAAAACGAGCTCATCAAAATAAACGATTTACCAGAGGCTTCCAAGCACCCTGCTTCCTACAGATGAGATGAAGAGTTCATCCCCTTCTCTGCTTGACAACAGAGAATAAACCACAGCACTGCACATCACTAACAGTGGTAGCAGCATTATCCTCTGCTGGAGAATTTCACTTTTTTGTAAAGCCCCATTAACTGATGAATTGAGGTCAGAATGGTTCATGTTATCACTGTGAATACAGAAAAAACATGGAAACCCAACTGACTTTCATCATGAAAAATGGCTCAGGGACAGAGGGCTAGTGATACCTGTGAGTATTTCCATATGAGAGTGTCTCTTTTTTCAACCTTTTAGCTAGTCAAATCAAAGAAAAAGCTTGTGGAGAAAAAAAGAAATAAACCAACCCCCACCCACCCAACTTTTGAATATGGGGAGAGGAACCACTTGTATATCTGTGTGATCTACAGAAGGAAAGATTTCTGCATCTCCAGTACTGTGAAGAGCGACAAATATGAGCTCTTCTTTAATTTTGAGGGTTTATATTGACATAGTTACATGAGCCCCTTATGTCATAACCTAACTCCTTAGAGCAGCAAAGTCTCCAGCAGATTCATGAGTCCTCAGCGCTTCTCAGTTTCTGGAATTAAAAACTTTTTATGAGATAGGACTTTCTGATTCCATGAAATCTCTTCAGAATTTCTGTGCTTACAGGCTTGACACCTAGTCTGATAATGAAATTTCTAACATTCACTACAGCTGGACTAGAACTAGTTCAGTCACATCTGGCCTTGTGACAGACCAGATATATGTCTCGACCCAATTAGTAGTTTTATCTATGTAACTACAAAAGAAGAAGGGAAAGAATTTCAAACCAGAATAGAACACAGAAATTTTGGAGTCAGTTTTTCTTTTACTCAGAACCAACTAGTCCAACTCCAGTACAGCCTTGTACCCCCAGACAGGTTCTGCAGCTTGAATCATTCTTAATCCTGAGCACCACGGTAGTTACCTAAGAGGGAAATACCACTGTACAGCTTAAATATGAGTACTGGTCTCAAAGCCTAACCCAAAATCCTTTTGAGTCTGTGGCAACTTTTAAATAGCTTTGAAACACAACTTTAGCTTTTAACCAATTTGTTACACTGATGGAGGTGCAGATGCCAAAGTGACAGATAAGAAGTGCAGCTTATTTTCTAAGCACCTTCTACTGGTATTGATTTCTCAGATCAGGCTGAATGAATGCTTTCAGTATGTTTCTTACCCAAAATGCAAGCTATCTTAATGATGTTATTCCCACAAAGTTGGCATAAATGATCTGTGGATAAAAGAAAGTAATCTTGAAAACTGAGGAGGAATATAGCATTCACTTTCACTTTTGAGCCTGTTGTCAATTTTTTTAACTTTTCACAATTCATGATCGAGCAACTTTTTCCTTTCTAGTCCTTTCTTTAAAGGAGATTAATTATTTTCATTATTAACCAAAAGGTTTTCTTCTAATTAAAAGAAATTATAGCACCTTCACCAGTGGACTATTCTAGTCAATAAACTAATTATGGTTGTGACAAATGAAGGAAAAGCCATTCAACTGGTCTAAATACCGTGATTTTAAAAACATTAAATATGTGATTTTCACATTTCTTGTAAAAGCAAAGTAGATCTTACATGCACTTTTAGTCACTGTTTAGACTGTACAGAAAAAAAATATTTAAACTATTATATTGCCTCTGGAAATTTCTAGCTGCACTACCTACCTTCACTTGGTGTATCCTTATAATGTCACTTTGGTTGCAGCAGAAAAGCACTGAACTTCCCATTCTTATTTTTCTGCTAAACTTTCATGGCAGTTGAAATGAAGTCATTTCAAATAATGAAAGTGGCATCTTTTTGCTTCCAAAATAATATTTAAAAAAAATCAAATGCTATAAAGACTTAATTGATTTCTCCCATAAAAAGACTGCTATCACCATCATCATCATCATTACAGCAATGAAAAATGTTGGCAATGGGCTAAGAATGTTACATTAACTCTACATTACAAATCAAAATTTGAGAACTGGCATAGCGTGGTGTATTTCTGAAAACTAGACATAAAATCACTAACCCAGTCAGACTTCAGTTCAAAGGCAGGAACTTTACCTGCAACTTATTAATTCTCTTGCTTGTTGTGCACTCTCAAGACACCTTTTTGACACATATTGAATATGTGAGCACAGCTAGACATTACATAAAAACTTGAGATTTTCCTCAGCAGAGTGCACCCTAGGCATAGACTTGCAGTCTACTGCAACATAAAGCTGAGCTGGTAATTGATGGGTTCATTGAATGACAGAATCCAAGGATGGCTTGGGTTAGAAAGAACTTTAAAGGTCATCTAGCTCCAATTCCTCTGCCAAGGGGAGGGACACCTTTCACTAGACAACACTGCTCAGAGCTCTATTCAACCTGGCCTTGAAAGGCAAATTGGGTTTGGGGGTGGTGGGGAAGGTGTTTTATGTTTGGCCAATTTAGGGTTAAGTACTGCAGTGCAGATGTTGGCATAGTCCATAACTCTCTCTCATTCATGGTGGTTCCTCTCGTTTTCAGCCACTGTGACGGGGTTACAAGGGTTAACATGATCACAGCCTCATACTCGAGGATGTAGAAATGTTTTGAAAAGGGATGTGATGAAGTAAGAGAAGGAAAAAATATTTAGCCTGGGTTTTGAAGAATAATAACAAAAAAACTTCCATCATCATAATCTGAAGTATTCCAGCCATGCCACTAATATTTCTGCCTTCTTTTTTGATAGCTTGCCTCCCTCATGTCTGCATTAAAATCTTCCAAAAATCAAGCTGCATTGGAAGGTATTTTTAGGTCATTTATACAATCAAACTGTGTCAGATAACAGTAATAATACATTAAGTCATCATATCATAACTCTCAATATCTATTTGATAATTTTTGCATCAAAGCATAAATTCTGCATTTACTGTTGGAACCTTCTGATAAAGATTTAGCATTCCATTTTGAATCAACCATTCAGCAAAGGCGACTAGGTGCTAAAGCTGCTAAAAGTTCAGGAAATTTGCTAGGTAAGAAGCATTCCTGAAAATCTTTTGGGGTTTGTAGCACACTCTTTGACCTACTTATTGACTCTTTGCAGCTACATGAAGTTGAACAATTGTTAGCTGAAGAAGAAGACACTGCCATTGCTCTATTCAAAATGCAAAACAAAAGCCAAGTTTTTACTGTGGCAGGCATCTCTTCCATTTTCTGGGTTATGTACAGGACCAGTTTGGATGACAAGCTGGAGAAAAACAGATTGAGATCTAATTTACTTTCCCTACTATGAGTAAAACTGCAGTGAGGATCAGACTCCATTAATTTCACACAAGAAAAGAATTAGGGGAATGAGGGGGAAAATTTAAATTTTGGGCAACACTGGGCCTTCACAACCACTGGGCCTTCTTCACAACCACAGAGGCATGCCGTCAGCAGCTGCTTTATGGCTGGCCCTCAGCTCTGAGGGAAGACATCAACAGCAGCACTCATGCTTACCTGGATGCTCCTGAAAATGGGGAGAAAAATGCTTGTCTCTTTTCAGTCCACTTTCCTCCATCCTTCTCACTTTCCCTTTGCATTTTCTGAAGCGGTTCACCAGTGCTCACAATCTTCCCTTACATGGACCACTGTCTGCAATCACAGGCTGGATTATTTGCCTTATTTATGAGGTAATGGCATACAATATGGCTTTTGATATTAAGCAATTCCCTTGGAATACCATCAGTGAATGTCTTTCTCCATATTTGTTAAGTTTCTACTTTTCCTGCTACCTTCAAATCTCAGCTCAATTCTGACCCTTTCTGTACCTCATCTCTCATCTGACTGGTTTTCTGTTCCTTACCACTGTTTGCTCCACTTCTTAATCCTTAGTCTCTTCTTACTCACAATCTTTCACATCTTGCTTTTTATACAGCCTCCCAGACTTTTGACAAAAACCTGTCCTCTCTGTCCTCAGTAGTTACAACTTTAAATCCTGTCTAATCTAGTTCCCACTGACACAGCAGATCTCTTCTTTGTCCTCACACACTTGCCAGTCCTCTCCCTGTTGTGTCTCAATTTTCTCTCTCTTGACTAAAGGGGGGAAGTGTAGGGACCTCACATGCAGAGTAAGATTAACTGGGATTTACATGTCTAAGTTCAGACACGCTTGTCAAAATACCCAGCCAGTTGAGACTTAACTTTGGAAGAAAATAAATTCCTTGAGTGCCTCTGAATTAAACTGTGGAGCTTCCCAAGAGTAGCAAGCTTTATGCCACTCAGATGAGTGGGTTTGCCACTAACTACAGGAAGATTCACATATGGGATATTTCTTTTGCCATTCCTGCTCAAGCAACTTTGATCTAGTTGGCTTTCTGAGAAGCAGCTGGCCAGATCACAAATTCCAGGTTGTAAGGATTCATTTTAAATAAAGATACACTGGTTTCTCATTTTTATGTTTCTTTTGGGGAGGGTAATTTGCTTTTTTTTAACGATACCAGCAGGTGGAATAAATAGATTAAATTTTGTCTGCTCTCTCAAAGAATACAAAGCTACATCTCCCAATCCTCAGAGGCTGCTCTGACAGAATTTGTCTGTCATGAAGACATGAATGCTTGCCATCAGCAGTCAATCTGCTGTATAATTAAGGAAGGATGAAAGCCTTGTCTGAACAAAGACTAAAAAAGCAAAGATAGAGGTTGTTTTGAATAATGGTCCTTTTTGCAGTGCAGCTCCACACAAGTTTAGAGCATCCAGCAGAGCAAGGCAGCCCCTTCTGCTACAGAGATAAAATGAAAGTGTTGGAGGAAAAGTGAGAAATACCCTATAGCTGTGGCTTTACCTGTACAATGCCAGTCTGTCTTTAAGCTATTTTATGTATATTGCATTGGAGTGAACATGGAACAGAGAGGATGTAGTGGCAAGGTCTCTACTAATAGTTTGAACTACTCAGTGAAAGTATAGGTGAGAAAATGAATGCACAGAGAGTATTTATGACAAAAAAACCCCAGATAATTAGCCCAGCTTTATGGAGCAATGCAAACTAGTAAGAGCAAGGACTGGAGTGAAATGGCAAAAGCAAATTAAGATGCAAAGGTTAAGAAAAGAAGCTTAAATTCACACTTGAGTATGGCCAGATGGGTGTGAAGAAATGACACGTTCTGAAAGACAGCACAGTGAAAACGTCCTGGCTGCCCAGGAGCATCATTTTTTGTCTCACACTCCCACCCAGAGGCTTCCCAGGGATACCAGCATCCCCCTGTGCCACATGTTGCACAAACACGGCAAAAGTCCAGAGTCATAACCACAGGAACAAACAGAGAAAAAGCAACAGCACAGCAACATGTAGGAGGCAGAGCTTGGATGCACAGGGAGCAAAATGAAAAGGTTTTGTGTCGGAATGACTCTGGGTTTGCTACAAAGGATCATGAACCTCTCAATGAACTCACAGCCCAGTGAGTTCCATGTACTTCCAGGTGCTGTAATGAATGTTTCACAGAGAGATAATTAACCCTCCTCACTCGAAAGCTCTGCAGTGCTAATGCTTTTCAGCACAATCTGTCCATGACACCACAGCAGAGTGCAGAGCCAGCTTTATTATTTCAGTTTGTTCTGCTCCTTTTTGCTGCTACTGCTCTCTAAGGTTAATTGTGCTCCCTGTGCTGATGCACAGTAATATCTATACATAGACCTCACTGTATGGATTCTTTATTTTATTTTTTTTTCCCCTTTGGATTCTTTCTTTTCCTTTTTCTTTATTCCCCCCATTTTAATCAATAAGAAGTTAAAATGCCATGCAGCTTTCTCAATAAAATGCTAGGAGTCATCCAGTGAAGTGGGAAAGGGCAAGAGTAAAGGAGCAAACTCTTGATCCTGTCTGACTCAGGGCTAGAAGAGGATTGAAAGTAGATGAAAGAAAAGACACAGGATCATCCAAATGCAAGCCTTTTCCTTGTGAAAGGTGTATAGCAAGTGACAGCAAATACCATGGCATGGTTTCTGTATCTCAGTCTGCTTCCAGACCAAAGTCCAAGATCCAGCTAAATGCCTAGGCTGTTCTTTCTTCAGACTACTAAGTTCACATTGACTTCAGAGCTATGTGGGAGACCAGACCAGTGGGAGTCTCATCAGGGATTTGGAAATACATCCTTTTTGGGATGAGCCTCAACCAAAGTGACTGCATCCATACCAGGAGTAGCACACACATCTGATCTTTCTCTGTCCCAAGCAATCTTGTAACCAGGGGTGTGGAGAGAAGCAGAAAGAACAAGATAAATCCCTTGTAAATGTCTTCCTATTTAAGTAGCTAATTGAAACCCCAGTTTAGTGTTTAAAGTGGTGTCTCAGGTTCCTCACATGTTAATATAAGTATTCTGCTGGTTCAGTTATCTTCTCATATTGGCCTCATGAATGGACTCATGATCACAGCATGAGATAAAGAGAACCAGCGGTGCCTCTCAAGATTCAGGACCATCAGAGGGACTGAATCCTGAAGTCACCACATCCACAGCATTCCACAACCAGCTGAGGATAGGACAAACCTATGTCTCTTATCATCTTGTCAAGTGAGAGCAGCTCTGTCTTAAACAGCAGCCTGTCCACATGGCTGCTCTCAGCACTTGTTCTGCATGGACTCACCTTGCCTCAGACATGATATCCTACACATCTGCAGCTCCAGCAGGTGTCTTGCAGTCTCCAATTTTCTGTAGATCAGTTTCTGAGGGATCCACAAACAAGCACAAAAATAACCAAGTTCACGTGCCAGAGCCCAAGTTCAAAATGTAAAGATTATGACAGATGCACTTGAGCACTGAGACCACTCAGCCAATTAGGTCAGGAAAAATTATCTTTCTCTTATTAGGTGCACTGCAAGAAATTTATTCCAGTCTCTAATAAAACTGTCATTAGCATCTGATGAAATCCAAGTGTACTGTCAGAGCATTCCATGCTGATATCTGTTACAGTATGTTCCCAAGATAACCATTTAACACTGCTCACTCCTGGCAAGTATCTTTGAATTATATTTTCATTTCATTTTGTGAGTAAAAAGATTGCATTTTAACAGGGATCCATAACATATTCAAGGTAGTAAGCAGTGAAGAGTTAAATCAGATTATTAATTTCATGCTGAAATCAACCTATGCTGAAAGTAATCAACCACCTTTGCTCTCTTTTGGATGATCTTGCTTCTTCCTTTGCTTTGGAACAGTTAAAATTTGAACAAAACTCTGCTTGTTTGGAAGTTTAGATTTGAGGAACAGACCAAGACAGATGGTTTCTTTCTCTGTAAGCTATTGATTAATGGATTGTACTAAATGGTGTGACATGCCCTTTAAATGGAATTTACAAGTAATATATTGTATGGCAACTGCATTATTAATGATTTTGATACCTGGTATTTGTGTCTTCCTACTCTGAATTCTTCTTATTTATTCTGGTGAAGGTAGAGGGCAAAAGCTGGTTTCCTCCTGCTTGCTGGCTTTTGTTGTCATTGTCATATATATTCCTAGGTTTATTCCCCTTATTCACATTACATATAGACTGACAATTTTCCTAACTCTATGCAAGCACAAGAAGGAAAAAAAAATCTACTCTTGCAAGAAAATTGCCAAAGCCTCTAGATAAATATATGTATGTAAGAATTCAAAATGACTGGAGAGTTCACTCGTCATTATTAAAAGATGTTTACAGTCCTACATAAAAAACAGAGAGAATCAATCTTGTATTTTGCTTGGGGTTTTTTATTAGTTAAAACTTTCTCTGCTTATTTTCTTGCCTTTGAGAGGCAGCCTGCAGTGCAAATGTGCTATTTTGTTTACCAAGAGGTAGACTTAGGTATGGAAAACTGAAATAAAAGGCAAAGGGAAATTAAAAAGCAATTATGCAAGAAGGAAAACTTAAACAACAATATTGTTCAGTACTTACTATTCAGTCTTTTTAGAAAGAGAGAATTTTGAACTCATGGAAACAGAGGAATAATTCACAGAAAGTAAAGACATTGCAGAAAAAATGCGTCTAATCTTCACAGGCAAAGGCATCAGGGAAATGTTTACTTCAGACCCTTTTCTGAGCTGTTGGAAGAGAAAACATGGTACCAATCTGATGAGTCAAACAACAATGAATCATAAGAATCTGGCTGAGCTGCTGAGGAAACTTCTTAGTAAAGCAACTTGCCAAAGCAGAAGTGGAACAACCTACTCATTAAGGTATTTTGCTGTCACCATTAAAACCAAGGACTTGGCTCACAACAGGTAACCATGCCTAGCAGCTTTACAGAATGCTGAATATTAGATATTGAAATCAGCTTAAACAGCTCTGGATGATCCAAGGAATGACAGATTAGAGCTATCACCTGGCATATATGTCTAAATAAACATGATATGACAAGGACTGGAGGTAATTGAAAGTCAGAAGTGCCACTCGGGAAATGTTCTAAAAATAATTTACCCATTTCAGAACGAACATTCTAGATTCCAAAATGAGAGAATGGGAAGTAAAATCCAGAAGCAACTGCCTGAAAAAATTAAAACATTCGGTGTTGCAGTTTTCCAGGTAGTGCCAGACTCTCACTGGGGCACAGTCTAAGTTTACCTCCATTCCCAGCATTGCTCTAGAGAACAGACTGGGAACCATGTGGGCACAAACTCGGGGAGGAGCATCCAGAGATAGACACCAAGCTCAGAAGTCAGGGATCTTTCATCTTCACCTCTGCAGCAGGGATCTGGCAAGCCTGATCCCTTGAGCCAGTCTGAAGTGGTAAATTTGTCTCAGAATGGAAGATGCTTGAAGCTCAGGCTCTGGATGAGGAAGCCAAACAAGTTAAACTTTTTTATTGAAAATAAAATTCACCTCCTACCACGCAAAAAAAAAAATTAAAATTAGCTTTTTATTTTTTTCAGATGAAAATAACCAGTGTTACTGAACAACAGATTGGTCCAACAGAGAAAGGAAGAGAAGTAATTACCACCAGTGATAGGCAGGTGTAAAAGTGTGGGTGTGCTCTCTGCTGAGCATGTCATTATATAAACTTAAACTCTATGTAATAATTATATTGTTCTACCCTGTGCCATGGTGTGACATACAAAATCTCAGTATTTCAAAAGACCACTAAAAGAAGAACAAATATTGAACAGGGATATAAAAGCCTTGAACAATGAAGTAAAAATAGATACAATTCAATATTCATCAAAGTAATTTCAGGGACAATTGCTGCATTCCAAGAACAAATATTACTCACAAGCATTTAATTCGTCTAGGGAGAATTTTTTTAAACCTTTACTGTCTCAGAAAAACTCATCTGAACTACATCTTTTAAAAATTTAACCAGAGAAGGGAGCTTTACTCTGCAAGCAGTGTTTGAACAGTCCACTGAAGACACTGGAAACGTTTTCATGGACTGTGCAACTCTTCCCATCTTGTGCAGCACTGAAAGCTGATAAATGGATGATAAGAGAAGAAGATGGGGTTTTAAGCCTGATCATCTTCTCAGGTGTTTTCATGCAGAAGCTGAATCCATTTATTGAGTGGAATGTATTGAATTTCCTTAAACTAGAGATTATTTTGGCCTTTGTTTTTGCATCATCAAGCAAGTTTGTTTTTCTGTTTAACACTGGGGCTTATACCACTTTCAACAGTAGGGTACACGTCCTCCTTGTTCCAGTTCAATGTCAAACTTTCTGAGATGCCAGCTGTGCTTAGGTGCACAAAACTTCATCTCTCATATATATATATATATATAAAATAGCTTCACAGTCAAAATGAAGTGTTATTCACAGAGCAACAACACTGGAGAAAAAATTCCCATCAGGAAAGAAAGTTACTGTCTTTGTAGACTGCATGAGAAGAACTGGATAAAATAACTCACCTGATATGTAAGGCCAGTCTATATGTAAACTGATCAAACTCTACTTCAAGTTTTAAAAATTGGCTATAATCTGTTTTCCAAGTTATATCATCAATTGATTGCTTTTTGTTTATGTAGACCTCAGTAAAAAAAATAAGTGTCTTAGGAGTCTTTCAGTCCATTTGAAGACAGCAATTATCAGAAGTTTTTCTAAGAAAATAAACATGGCATTATGGAATTTTCACATCATTAATGAACATACAACACAAATCACAGTTTCTAATCTAACAATGAAAAGAAATGGAAAGAAAAAAAAAAAAGCCTTGCAAAAATCATCTATATATCTGAACAAATTGCTAAGCAGGAATTCTGTAACATTTTATCCACTTATCTGCAGGGTTTTTTTATAGTGAGCCATTATTTTGAATAGATTTCATTGACTTTTAACTTAAAGATAAGTGGTAAAGTTGAAAACCCTTTATTCCTTTTTCAACTGAAGTAATGATACCAATTGAGGAACATAATTTTATTCCAAAAGTATGCTATTTCCTTATAACTCACAAGATTGTTATAACAGAAATTAACTGACAAAGAAAAACATGGCAAAGAAATAAAGCAAGTTTACTGATAAAATCACTATCAGAAAATGTGTAAACAATCAGGTGTCTTTAATTACTTTTTCAAAGATAACAGAGCAGAGAAATGTATTTCTTTCATTAAACTACACAGTCCTAAGTTTCAGGTTAATGCTTAGGAGATGCTAATATATTTGTGTGTTTAGTCCAGAGCTAGCAAATGCCCATGAAAAAAAAAGAAACAGTCTACTCCATCAAAAGTTTTCTCATTTGTTTATTAAAACAAAGTGAAAAGTCAAATTATTGTCTCCAAGAAGCTAATGGAAATTATTCTTAATTCTCCTGATTTAATTGCATTACAAGTTGAACTTATATGCAAATAAATAAATTAACTATAGGTTTTCCTATAACAACTAGTTTCCGTTCACCTATAGGTCACCTCTTTGACCCAAATAATTTCTTTCTGAACTGATTTTTTACACACTCCAAAGATTTCCTTTTCAAGGGACAATACTTGAAAAGAAATGCAGCTTTTCTGATGCTCGCCTTATGCAAAGACAAGAATATAAATTCTACAAAAACATATACATAAACTTACATATATACAGTCAAAATACAAAAATCAGAAGTTTGAATGTTGATTTTAAAAGGATTTAATTATGAAGAGAAAGAAGTCAGCGCCTTATATAATGAGAATGCCCCATTTCTTTCAGCATCTCTAGAAAAAAAAGTTACCTCTTTGGAATTAATACATTTTTGTGTACTTTTGGAAAAAAAATCAAATAAAACATGCCAATCAAAGTGAGACAGAGACAGTAATCTTCACTTTCATGAGACATATTAAAAAATGCACCTATATATATATATATAGACACATATATGTCAAGATAATAAAAATAATATATATTTCATCCCCTTTGCAAATGGGAGAAAACTGTGAGCAACAAAAATGCAGGAATGAGACAACATGAGACAAAAAGGTGAGAATTTAGAAAAATGCAAACCTATTATGTGAATAATCACAAATTCACTGTCACTGGATTGTACCAAGTTCTATATTTAAGAAATGCCTGATTGCATTTAAAATTCAAGCTGAGTCCCATCTACTTCAAGACCTGAGGCAAAAGATGTTTGGTCTTTCCTCCACTCCACCACAATGAACCCCTCTGTGTGCTGGCTGGCCAGGCTCTGGCTTGTGCTGACAGATAGCCAGCAAGTCACTGTCACATCATCACCGTACCCCTACCAGCAGTGATGTGTCTGCAATGCCAATTTACTGTAGGAATTGTGCTCTGACCAACCAGTCCAGGGCATTGTCCAGCCATGTCAAAGTATCTGCTATTCCCAGGGGTGCCTGAGACCTTTTGCTGGGGTGAAAATGGCCCCAAAGTGCTTACAAAGACAGGCTGTCCCCCTCCTTTGGCTTTGAAAAGAAGGGGTGCTCTCCCTTTCCTCAGGAAGCTGAAGGAAATATCTGCATTTAAATGGAAATGGTGCTAACACCAGGAGCAGCTCATAATTAGGGATTATTATCCAGCAATACGGAATGATTGATACAGAGTTGAAGCTGATGACTTTAGAGATGATTAGATCATTTTGTCACCAGTTGTTTACTCTGTCTATAGACAGAAAAATCTGTTTACCTTAACCACTGCAGAGCTCTGCATGATGCCTGATGGGTAGGAAAGAGAGTGTAAACCGTGGCACTGTAGTGCACTATGACATAAGCTGAGCACATGGGAGATAAATGTTGAAACCAAAGAGAAAATCTGGCATTTGTTTAGGTAAGGAAGCTGCAGCACAACTGAGGATGGGTTTGACTGTCTCTTAGGAATTTCTGCATCAAACTTGAGTGCCACATCTGAAACCTGTGAGGTTTGAACTGAATTTACTGTTTCCAATAGTTACAAGAACTCTTTTTTTCCATTCCATTTTTTTTCCACGTCAAGCAAAGTTCAGAAAATGTTTGGAGACAAAAACGTGCAAGCAAAACCACAAAAACCATTTATACCTGAAAATGTCTGAATATACCTAAATGAGGTCGTAAAGACTAACACACCTGTAAGAAATCCAGTCTTTTGACCTGATTCGATACAGAGGAGAATCTACTTGTACTTTTAAAGGTAACAAGCTTTAATCACCTACTTAATCTCAGCATGTTCTCACATGCTTCCCTGAATGGAGGGTGGGGGGAAATCCTACCTCTCTAAGTGCATTTCTGAACCAAATATTCAGTAATGACCTTTGAGTCGTTGCAAATGAGTCCTGAGTGAATGTTGAGTCAGCAGAGCTGCTGGGACTCCTGGGCCTGCTTCTTCATAATCAAGGCAAAATCAGGCAAAAATTAGCTCTTCTCCCTGTGCCCTCAGAGGTGGGAGGCATCTCACCAGTCTCACCCATGAACTCTTCGTTGCTTAAGGTGTGCAACACACCCCCAGTTGCTTTATACCCTGAGCTCAGGAAGATGCATGAGCTGGACACCTTCATCACTCCAGCAATGGAGAAATAATCAGAGGAGATGATGCACTGGAGGGCAGCCCTCCGAGGGAGAAGGGAAGAAGCAGGGAGGTATCAGGAGGCCATGCCTGATGCCATCTGTCATTACTGCAGCTGCCTCGTGGAAGACAATGCTGCAACAGAACCCTACTAATTTCTTTGTAAAGAACCTCATTAGTCCCTCCCTTCCTGAACTGACTCTCTATTCCAATGTGATAAATTAATTCTGCCATTCCCAGTTCCAGCCTGTCCCCTTACTGAAATGCAGATGAGTCACGCTGGCCAGGAATCAAGATAGAGATAATTATACAGGGGTCATGCTGGCCAGGGAAAGTATTTCATTTGCTAACTGCTGAGCTGCCCTAGCAGTAGTGGAGATGGAATCTCCCATCCCTACCTTTGCTCTAGGAGATTCTGGACAGAGAATAAGAAGGAATGGAAAAGGAATGTTCCCTGATGAAAATATTCTATACACGGGCTCTGCACAGCACGCTACTGTAACACACATCTGACTGACCAGGAGCAGAGAACTTGAGGGGCTTGATACAGATTTCAGCGCTGGGCAGGTCTCATTCAGTTCCCAGCTGGGGTCATGCAGGAAGCCCTGGGTGCAGGACAGCGTCTGTGAGTGCTGTGCAAAGAGGTTCACACTGGTAGGAGTGCTCTCTGCCTCTCATGGGGGTGCCTGCCTGTGCAGAAAGGCTGCAGCCAAGGCTCTGAGCATCCCCTCTGCAGTTCTGCTTCTGAGAGGAGAACGTTCCCCCGCTCCGTGTGTGGTATTTCTGACTTCCCTCACACACACTCACACACAAGTGCACTCTGCTGACTTCCACTGGGCATTTAATTTCTGGCAGGCAGTTCACGGGTCTTAGTGAATCTGAGAATTTGACTGATTTTTCTTTTAGCACATTGCCCTCTTAAACACTGACAGGATCTCAGAGCCTCTGCTACTTTTCACAGCCAGCTAAGTGATGCACTGATGTCTCGCCAACTACATTTGAATTCAGTTTTGTGCAAGACAGAAGCATCTTCTTGATGTGCTGGATTGTAGTTGGGTAAGGTAAGAAAAGCAAAAAGTTATGAGTAATCTGAGAAAAAAAACATACTTTATTTTATCCCCCCTAACTTTCATTAGCAGAAAAAAAAAAAAAACAACCTTCTTCACTACCATAATCACCATCCTCCCTTTTTAAATTTTTTTTTTTCAGAACACAGAATAACTGAGACTAGAGCTAAAAGAGACATGATTTTATTTTTATTGTTTAAACTTAAATGTTATATTTCATTTACATCAGAGCAACAGCCACCCCAGGGAAGGGCCTCATATTTTCCACTGTTCTGCTCTGCAATAGTTGAGAGAAAATTAAATTAACAACAAATGTTGTATATGCCTGAATAATGTCCATTCCCCGCACCTCACACACTTTAAATGTTGCTCTTAATCAGAAGCAGAGTCATTCTGTTCCTGTATGCTGCCTGTAGCAGGCAGGGCCACTAGCAAGTGTTATACAGGATACTCCCCCAGAATGGAGGCTGCCCAGGAAACCTGGGCTTCTAGGAACTCTCCGGTAGAATTAACGCTCAAATGTACAACCAAGGAACTGAAAAAATTCTATAAGAGATTAAAAAAAACAGATCGACAATAGTAGAAATGTACCCCCTCCTTTCCTATTTGTCTAAAGTGTCTTTTTTTCTTTTTCTTTCCTTTTTTCTTTTTTAATATATTCTTTCATATACAAAGTGTTTTCAGGCTAACAGTGCATTAAACAAGAGGATCAGCACGGATCAGCACAGAGCAGAGGTGATGTCTCTGTGAGAGAGCATGGTTCAGGTATGATTCGCCATGTAACAGAAAGAAACAGGAAGAAATTGTGAAGGCAAGTATCTCTGACCCTCTCAAAGATGTCTCTCCACCTCCCTGTCCATCTTAATCCCTGCATTTCCCATCAAGGCAACTGCTTTGGTGAGCAAAGAGTAATTCTGCAGCCTAGAGAATAACTGTACAGCTCGCCCAAGAATCTCTAGAGGTCGAGCTCTTCCAAACACCCGTGATAGCTGTCCAACATCACAGCCAAACTGGCTGTTTGCTGGGTGGCTGAACCAGGGTCACAGCATAGTGACCTCATTGTTGCCATCTGCAGAAGCAAAGACATGGCCAGTGAATCCTAGGGAATGAGAGACACTGAATCAACGTCTTCATGTCTGAGCAAATATAAAACACACAGTTGTGTAAATGGTCTGCAAAAATGAGAACAGAAAGGACATCATCTATTCAGAGAAAGAAGGGGAAAGAGATATCAGATGGGAGGAGATTGCAACCACTAAGACAATTCATCTGATTTATAGCACTGAAGTTTGCCCTTAAAATGAGCACAACAGAGACAAATTGTTGCATGGCTTACAAATTATTAACTTCTGGTATTCAGATGCAAAGTAGAAGCCATAGATGGCAGTGGTCTGCTGATTTCAAGTTAAGATTTGAGCACAGTTTCTACACTCTTCCAAGATAATATCCCAATCACTGGCTTCATCTCCAAATCTGTTCTAGATGGCGTGACATAGCCCAGGTGTGGCAGTGACATCTTATTGTTTCAGTTTGCCAATTCCCCAGCTGATGAGCTATCCACACTTTCTTTCAGGGTTTTCCTCCATGTTGACTTTATAGAATATTATACAATAAGGTTTGTCTATGAATATCTGTAGAACTCATTCATCTTTTTGTGTATTTGCATGCTCTACACTGAGTGTCACGTGCTCACATTTACCAGTAGAGAGTGAGGAAAGTGGGAGGTGATTCATTATTGCAAGGTATTCTCTAATTTGCACATATGTTGAATTTTGAAAGGCTCTGTAGACAGAGGTGTTAAGAGGGTGCTGGCTTCTAAGTGCATTTGAGAAGTTTGCAACAAAGACTCGCTTTTTGATGTCTTCTTGAAATCTCTTCTCCCTTTTTAATAAAAGTAAAATCATGCTATGAATACAGGTAGGTGCTTTGTGAGTTTTCGGTACACTGCTGCCTCTGTAAAACCTCTAAAGATGAAACCTCCAGACCTGCAATTTTAGATTCTCTCCATGTATTAACATTCCTAGGTATATGGTGTGGCCCACTACTCATGTTTTCATTTAACAATTTCACTCTATATCCTTTTTAAAATATTTTGCCTAAAAGATATGTATACACAGCAAACTACAGAACAGTTTCATTTGTCTGTCTCAGGAGGGTGAAGACCCAAGAAAATTATGACAGAATATAACTCAGTACATACAGAGAGGATGAATATTTTGAATTGGATTGCTGAGACACAGGTGCCAACCCCTTTATTCAGAAGAGAACCTCTGCTTTACATTTGGGCTGTACACTTTGCTTTTAGCATCAGCTGCACAGAAAACATAATTAAAGAGATGTGAAACTAAATTTTTTTGATCAAAGCTTTTATAAGAAATTAGACTTAAGAATTTGAACATTGTTTTCTCCAGATACCACGTGGTCAAGAATGTGCATGCCCTGAATCTCTGCTCATGAAGGAAACATAAATGAATTTATCAAAATTGCATTAAGATTACAGAGGGTGAGTGATGTCAGCATTCCTTGATGTGTTAAAGGAAATATTTCTCTCTCCATTTTTTTGCCCACAACTTGCATCAGTATTTATAAGCTATTCCATTTTTATTCTAAAATATTGCGACAAATATGATTACACCGCTTCTGTTCTCGCTCCATCTCTCCCTAATTTTCATGGAGTAAGCTACCCTCCAGTGGGGATGAGAACAGAGAACAGGCAGAGAAAAGCACTGTTTAATAAGAATAATGATTTTTAAAAAAAGAAAAAAAATTGTTTTCTGCTATGTTGTATTCTGTAAATGTGTTTATAGTCAAGAATTACTAGAAAGGAAGCATAGATCCTCAGAAAAGAAAAACTTTACATATGTACATGTTGGTATGCTTATATGTGTGCATACATAAACATATATATGTGTGCATGTGTGCCCATTTATATTGTAAACAAACAACTACAGTTTGCACTAATCACAGACATTTCAGGTAGGTGTCCAACCTGTGGCCAGCCCCACGCCTGGACAGGCTTCAGATATTGCCACCTTGAGAAATTACCACTGCCACAAGCAGGAACATATTTTTCCAATTAGTTTCAGGGAGGAAATGAGACATTTTTCTTTGTTAATGCCTCTCTCTCTTCCTCTGCTTGCCCATCCATTTTATGCTTCCTGATGGTGCTCAGGAGGCTGTCGGGTTCCCTCCAGCACACTTCCTGCTTCCACCCAGCAGGAATAAACTGTTAGCGCTTTGTTTGAAATGATTCCTGAGAAGTCTGATTCCTCTCACCAAAATGTGAATAATTGTAGCATTTGACTCTTGGCTTCCTCCTCGGGGATCCTTCTGAGTTAAATAGTTATTGAATTTATCCTAACAGAGATTGCCAAAGAAAACTTTATTTGAAGGACAGAGGGGGGAACAAACTGTTTGCTGAACTGAAAAAAGTTTGAAATACTATAAAGGGAGAGAAAAAGTCCCATAATGGAAGGTGGAAATCTAGGACAGACAAATCAGGCCATAAAATGTAAGATCAACACAGCAGTGGGAAGCAGGAAAGCATATCCTGGGCCAAACATACCAATGGAGACTATTACACACACTGACCTCAGATGTCATATACAACATGCATCTGCAAGTCCCACATCACACCAAGCTCAACAAGCCTGTGCTGGAAATGAAGAGGCCTGTGTCAACAACAGTTAAGTACTCAGTGTATTAATTTAAGATACAGAAGTCTTCAAACCCATGCATCCAGTCTTTCATTTCTAAACTAAAGCCACTGCTTTTCCTATTTTAAACACCAAGTATGTGGCTCCAAGCAAGGAAAAAGTGGTCATCCTCAACATATCTGCTTAGTGTATGCCTTTTAATTGCACAACATCCAGTCCAGTGAAGAGGCCGAAAAGCATGGCAGAAACAGCACAGCTCTAAGAAAGGGAGCTTAACTCTCTTTGGACCCATGCACCATGAAGTACTAACAAGGCTCCTTGAATAACTAACTGTTATTCAAGTGAAATGCTAATGAGCTCCATCCAAGACAGGTGACTTCAAACTTCTCAGTCCCTTTCAAGTGCAAAGCTCAGATGTGATTTTCAACCCTTCTGGTTTCCACCTGAAAAAGATGAGCATAAGTACTTGAAAGAAAGTTGCTTTCCAGGTGTTCTAGCAATAGTCAACTGTAAAAGGTGTCAGAGCAAAAGCCTGCTTTCTGTTATATTTTTAGCTTAGCTGTGAAATTGGCAGGTGGTCCCCTACATGGAGTAGCAGCGTCACACTTTGGCTTGCACATAAACTCTGTCACCCACCAATAGTAATGACATGGTAGCAAAAGCCTAACAGAGGATCCCTTACAACTGAAATATCCTGTTCTATTCTATTCTATTCCATTCCATTCCATTCTTTTTTTTTTCCCCAAGTGAGTTGGTCTAACGATGGGAGATGATACAAAACACTGGAGAGCACAAGATTCTCAGCTTTATCTCAGCAGCCCATCTTTTGAGGTGTTTCCTCACAGCCACAAAATGTGCATATATGAAACACTGGGCTGTAAGATTTTTCTCTGCTTATGCAGGAATGCCATGATTATGGTACATGTTACATGTTAGCCACGAAAGGCACTGACTAAGCTATTTCAGATTTGCTTCACCACAGAAGCTGAACAGCTCACAAATTTATTGAGGTACATATCCTCACATTTGTCTGGTGGTGTAAAGAAATGTTACCCTGGAACTTAGCCTAATGAGAGGAAAACAATGCACCATCAGACACAGGCCCTGTCACCTGCCCCCCTGTACACACTAGAACAGCAGAGCCCATCTGCAGCACTCACAAGAACCCTGACAACAGCAGCTATTGTCTCCATTGGCAGACAGATGGTTTTTGTGGTGAGAACCAAAGCTGTGTTTTGGTCACCAACAGAGCATGCTTCTCTCTCATGGCTTTTCAGAGTTCCAGACCTGGGCCCATAACTTCAAGATAGTATAAACTCCTCTACTCTCACAAGTCATTTTCCTCTGTCACAAGGAACATGGCATGGCAAAAGTCTCTGCAGACAAAGACTCCCATTTTCCCCTGAGTTTTCTGCCCCAGCTGACACAGCTCTTGAGAATTCAGATTCTCTGAGAGGCAACAGAGAAAGCATGGTGGTGAGGAGACTCAACCTTGCTGACAGAATTCCTGGGCAGTGTACACCCACCAAAAGATACAGGAGGGCAATGGAGGATGAGTAGATGTGTGCTAGAGCTGCTAGCCTAGGGGTACCCTGTGTCTTCATTGAAGTTTAACTAAATAGTAGGATTGCCAAATTGTCATCAAAGTGAAAGCAGTGGCAAACTCTTAAGTGCTGATGAACTTTATTTTCATGCTTACCTGTGGTCTCTAGGTATTTTACTTACAGAGTTAAACCCTACCTCATTTTTCTGTATTTCCTTCTTCTGTTCACATTGTGTAGACCTTGGAAAACCTATTCTATTGGCAATAATTACGATTGTCACTAGTGTAGTGAATCTCAGAGAAGAGAAAGGGAATTATTAACACTTTTACTGAGACTGGAAATGTGAAGTTTTTACAGTCAAGCCCATGGAACATGGAATCTCTTAGTACTTTTTGGAGTTATTTCTCATCTTTCTACTGAATTGTAACCAGGGCGCAGATAACTAAAGAGCAAGACATTATAAGCAACAAGAGTTCAGTGTTCTGTTTGTGGCATATTTTGTCATTGCTTTAAAGGTTTACCCTAGGATCTTCAGAGATCTCCACAAAGAGTTCTATTTGTGTCTGGGAAACACTTGTGACAGTGGTCAGAAAATGGAAGTCTTACTGAGGGAAGGAAGGGAGGTAGGGAAATGCTAGAACAGATTTTTACAGATTACAAAATGAAGATCAGGATCATACATTGTTGGCATCCAGGACACAGGAATATCTCCTGTGCATGTCCTGAGATGTTTTATTCCTCAGGTGAGCACAGCTTTTATTCTTTGACCATGGTAAAAAAGCTTCCAGGACTTTGGGAGGAGTTGAGTTTTGTGAGTGTGTGAAGTAGATAATATTGTAGTTTATCACAGGGTGAAAAAGTAAGCTTTGGGTTTTTTTAGTGTTGGTAGTAGATGGGACAAAGATGGAGGACTTTTGGGTGTTGACTCAGTTTCTTCCTTCTTTTTCATCTACTCCATTTTCAGCAGTGTAGAGGGCACAAATTCATTGGACAGAAACACCCGCAATGCAGGTGTTGTATGGACAGACAAATAGCTAGTTATTGGTAGTTTAACAAAAATAAAATACATTTTAGGTACGTAGCAACAATTAATTAGGTAGCCTCTCAGTATAAAAGTCCTTGAAATTGTCCATTTTGTGTCTCGCTCGGCACATTTTTCTGTGTGTGCTGGGCCTGTTGTCATCTAAGGCTCTGAATTGTGATAAGGAAATAATAAACATCTTTGAAGAGTGAACAGCAAGGCCCCTCTGCCTCATTCCTGGTTCCTGACTCTGGCAGAGACTTTTTCACAGGGGATTCCCAGTAAGGGAACTCTGGGTGTGGAAGGTATATTCCACAGTACATCATACATACTTTCAGAATTATTTCATTCCATATGAAGGCTATACTCCACTGATAACCAGGTGCTTTCCACAAAATAGTCTCCCACATTATCCCTTACAATTTGGATTTTCCCTCCCATGTTCATCTGGGAGAATGACTGAGAGTGCCAGGCTGTGCAGATGAAAGGAGAAGGGTCCAGCCTGTGTTCATGGCGAGTTTAGAGAAATCATATGCTAAGGATCACCCTCTCACCTTCCCAGTACCCATCAACATAAAGAAGGAAACAAATTGGTGACCTCCTGAGCAATGGAGTGAAAACAAAAGGAAAGAGAGGCCATAACTGCTGTCCCCCTAAACCACAGCATTCTCATGCTGATCAATAGCAAACAAGGAGTGCTTTTTCAGCAATGGGCATTCAAAATCACTCCCTATTCTACACCAGAGCAAGCACAAATATACACAAATTTATAAGAGCAGCCATGTTACATCAGATGAAAGGTCACTCTCTGCTCATACCTAGGGAGGAGTATAAGAATGCAACAAATGTGATTTCCTCAGTGCCTCTTGCAAGCTTTTTGTAATGTGAGACTGAGAGATCTCTGAAGCCAAATAGCATTTTTGTGAATATGACGATTCTCAATGGACTCCTCTTGCAAGAGCTTATCCCATCTTATCTCAAACATGTACAAACTTACAGCCTGTGGCAAGGAGCTTTGTTCTCCAAGGATTCAACTCTGATCTGACACAGTTTTGTCATCTTGGCATGGAGTTCTCAGGAAATCACCTCTGGAAAATGCTGTGAGAAAGTCTTCAGAAAAGAGAACTTAAAGATAAGAAGTAGCTCAAAGATTCAAGCAAAAAACCACCAAAGTGGAAAGGTAGAGAATTCCTAAGGGAAAATGGCACCTCATCATCACAGAGGATTGGCTTGAGGCAGCAGCAGAAATCAATCCTTCTCCTCCTGACCCATGCCTGCTTTGTCAGGAGAAACAAAGCAAAACTTTGTCTTGGGGTACTTTATCAGGTGGTGAGCCTGCCAGCATATTGCCTTGTAGTTCCCTAAGTCCTCTCTCTCTCAGGTGTGTTATCTAATAAATATTTACTTTATACTTTTAAGTCTGCTTACAGAGTCTTTTTGCAGACTAAGGTGACAAAATGAAGTATCTCAAGGTTTGCACTGTTCACAGTATAAGTAAGGCATTCAGAGATACATGCAGCACATTAGCAGATGAATGTGCATGACCCAGGTTTTAGCATCTGAGACCTCTAAATGAATAAAGCCAGTATGTCTTCCTAATCCACAATTTTTAACTAGTATTTCTTTTTTGTTTGTTTTTACAGACACTGTGCACAAATAAGAACCATATTCTTGGGCCCCTACCAAGCCTGGCAAGAGAGATGAACAACACATAGATTCAAAGGTCAAACTCTTCCAATACCATTATGGAAGCAAATACAGTGCTCTGAGAATGACCACTACTTTCTCAAGGAAATAAAATAGATTTGAGACACAGGGAAAGTGTCACTCTAACGTACCCACATCATCAGGCAGAAATATCTCAGTCATTTGGGATAAAACAGCACTGGTAGAGGATCAGTGTCTCCTCCTCTGACAATAGATGCTTTGCCTTTTATATAGCAGCAGGAAATTATCATCTGTCTTGAATACATCAATGCCTTAGTCCATTGTCATCATCCCCTGACTCACAAAAACATTGGAGTTTGCTTCATGGTGAAAGTCCTAGTTAAGTGTATGACAAATACAAATGGGGCATGATGGCAGAGAGAGGGGAAGGCACTGTTTCATGTGTCAACAGGGGAATTATTTAGTCATGTATGCCTCACTAATGCGGTAAATGTTGCCATAAAAGTCTCTTCCAGTTAATAATGTTCTAAACACCAACATGTTTTTGTCTCACGAGAGAAAATACGTCACTCACTGAAGAGTTCATGCTTACTCAGAAATTTCCCCTTTATCCATCTTGTACATCATGTCTATCCAAATTCATTTGTAGCAGTAATATGCATGTGCTGCAGATATCACTATGTTCAGAAAGGATTTCAACCAGCTGTTAGCCATGGAGGGCATGTGCCATGTAGGATAGGCATAAAAAGGATAAGCATAAAAACATTTGCCAATTCATTATCACATCTGCCAGCTTTCTTTCATGGAAGTGTCCAAAAATGATTCTTGAAGACACCCCTGGATAATCACCGTGTATAGTCAAAAGAGAAAACTCACAGAAACATTGAATTCCAACCTCTCCATAAGCTTAAAAATGTTGATACTCTCAGTAAGTGTTATTAGTAATTCTAGCAATAAAAGAAAGAAAATCAACGCTGTATTTAACAAGCTTTTGCCTTGTACAGAAGTACAGGACTGCAGACACTCTGCATAGAGATCACATGTGAGACAAGGCACCTGCCTGCAGGCTCATGGCATGCCATCTGGGGTTTCTGGTTTTGATGGAAAGCAATGAGAGTTTGGCAGCTTTGGCCAAGTATTTAAGTGTTCTTATAATTGCCTCACAACCCTCCAGTCAATCTGCTACAAATATGTGTCTGGAAGAGCAGAGTCCCAGAGCTAAAGTAGCAGGGTTGATGTTAAGTCAAAATTGACTTTCACAGCTCCTGGCTATAGTGACCCTCATTCTTGCAGCCAAGACTCAATACCCTACCTATAAAAATTGCTAAAATTTATCTTCAAACTGCTAATACAAACTGAAGAGAAAATGCCAACGAACAAAACCCTAGGATCATTTAAGCACACAAGAACATCCTTGACACACTCCATGTACTTCAGCTAGTGATCTTCTGGTGGTTTAAAACCAGCTGGGAAGTAAGCCCCAAGTAATACAGCCCCTTCCCCTCATCCCCCCTCTGGTGAGAGGGACAAAGGCAGAGACTACAGATTGAGATAAAAATTTACTGAAAGCAAACAGCAACAGAGAATAAGGAACACACAGTAACAGCAACAATATTAATAACAAAAGCATGCAAAAGAGAAGGTGCTTTACACACAAAAGGTGTTCATCACCTCAACTTAGTTCTGCCTGGCCACTGAGACAAAAAGAAGATGGCAACATTCCTGCAGCTTGGCAGTGGCACGCAGTTATTCCCGAGACAAAGACAAGACAGAGATGCTCTCCATAGCTAGTGCCACGTGGTCTCCTGAGACAAGATGGTGAGTGCTCTCCACAGCTGGCATTCCCCAATCCCAGGCCTAAGACAATGAAAAACAATGATGGATAAACACCCAAAAGGCCAGATCATCCATGTTGCATTTCTCCAGACTGCTGGGCTTGGCTGTACTTGGCTTGGCTTGGCTCCTTTCCACTGGGCTTGGGCTGAGCTGGTTCACAAATCAATACCAATGATCATCTTAAAGCAGTCTTTCTTCAGACATCCAGTTGCCTGAATATTCCTTTAATACTCTTGCCTGAATGACAAGAAGCAGTGTGAGTGAGCTGACCCACCACAAATTTGTGACCCAGCTTTGACTGGGGCTGCATTTAACAGGCTCTCAATCCCAGCCTAATACACTAATCACTAATACACTCATCACTGTGACATGGAGCACATTTTTTGCTTCCTCCATTGTTGTGCAGGGGATACATTCCTTGTATGAAAGCCTTGATTACAATTATGGTTCTGCACTGAGTGGAATAAGGCACATTATTAAACAGATCCCATTCAGAACGTAAGAGAGGAAATCTAACTGTTCCTCCAACATCATTCAGCTTTCTGGGGATTCATTCATTTCTTCCAAACCTAAGCTGAAGCACAAGCAGTTACTTAAGGCCTGTAATACAAATGGTTTGCACCTAATGATCTGGTCTCTTCCTTTTCAATTTTTGGACCAAGTGCAGGTGCCAGTGAATGCTATTTCCCACCTCTTTTGGCCTAATGTGGCATCACAAATCATAACTTTCCCAATCCTAGTCTAAACTGTCTTGTAGGCTGTTGGCAACAGAAATAAGAATCCTTGGGCTCTTTACACGATTTCTCACAATGTCAAAGGAATGTTAAGAGACTGAAATAGTATTGGACTATTCTTTTCCAGCTGTGCTGGAAGCCTATATATTCTGTTGATGCATTAACAATGGAACATGAAGATACAAAAGAAATCCATGAATCACTGTTGTCAAAATGAATCTGCTTTTAGGCAATGAAATGGAAGACCAGGAAAAGTGGCCAGACTTAGTCAGGACAAAAGAAAATGTACTCAAAACTTTTTCCCAAACCAGCTGGGCTACACAAAAGGCTGTAGCAGGGTAGCAGACACTAGGAACAGGGAAGGTGCATTAGGGCTGCCAGCACATCATGCTGCCTTGGCCCCAGCAGGATTGTTCTCCACACAAGACTCCCCAGCACATCTGAAAGCCCTTTTTTAAATGGGGCAAGCAATGGGTCTGCTGTAGCAGCTTCCTTTGGGGAAATTATTTCACAATCCCAGTAAATCTTGCCATTAAACACTGCTTTCTGACCAGCACAGTGACTTTTCACTGCCCTTGATCTTCACACACATACCCAAGTTCACTTAGCCTTTTTTCATTCTTCTCTTATACAAATCACTGCAAAAACAAGCAGAGGTTGTAAAATTCTTATTGGAAGGGGTTTGGAGCTGGAATTTTTGGTCTCTTTAATCCCACAAAAATTGAGACATTGTGTCTTTTTGACCGCCCTCACTCCAACATCTTTGCCTTTAAAGTCCATCAAAGCTGTCACATTTTATTCTCATTTTCTGAGTGATGTCACTGTCATCAGCCTTTTATTTCTTTGTCCCATTATTACCTACACGGCTTGGCTTTAATATTAAATTTTTCTTTTCAAATTTTCTGACCCTTTGAATGGCATAAATTTTTTTCTTATAGAGTTATTTCCTTGTAAGATCATAAATCTTAATCTCCCTCAGTGTATGGCATGTACATAATCCAATATGACAGATAGATAGACAGCATCTCAAGTTAAGACCTCCCCAGTGACCTCCCATGTAGTTTTCCTCTTTGAATGTATTGATTTTAAGTATCTTCCTCGGGTACAGCCTTTCATTATTTGTGCCTACCTGGGGGAGGTGAACCTTTTTTAATTAAACAATAACATTATAGTACAGAAAATAAAGTTAGACTTTTAAAGAAAATTAACCCAACCAAATTGTTGCGGCTGCAATTTGTATTTGTCTGGGTGTCACAGGTGTTTATTCCAGAAGGGTAAAAGTAAAAAGCAGCAAGAAAACCAGATAATCTAGTTGTGTCTGGTTCTAAAGCCTTTACATGACATGATCCGTGCCTTTCTTCTCTTGGTTTATAAAAAATATAGAAGGCAATATCATTTTTCTTGGGGAGTGTTGAACCGAAAAGAATCTGATTTTATGTATGCTCAATTACTTCCCATATTTCAGTCTTCCTCTGCACCCAAGGAATGTGTTTTGTTGACTCTAGTCAAGTTAGACCCAGAGTGTCAGCTGAAGGAGGGGAGTAGGATCGACCACCAACTCCTTGGAAAGGCATAGCTGAGCTTTAAAGTTGTCAACAAACATAACAGCTTTTCCATAATTTTGCAACTCTGCCTCTTGTAAATTTCTCAGTTATTCTGTTCAGATTTTTTTATGTTCTCCTTTCAGTGAAATTGGAAATGGCTTAAAAAAAAAAGAAGTCTATTTGATGTTTTGTGTGTTGAAACAGAAGAACAGATGGTAGCAGAAACTAACAGGAGACCTCTGCAGACACTTCTGAAAAAAAGGGCAAAAACGTTGTTTAAACCACCAGTATTAACAGGAAAAGAGAGAAACAAAGAAAAAAGTTACTGTAATCAGTCTCTACAATAAGCTCTTCTCTATAGAAGTATATGTTTGTATTGTATTACCAGTAATTTCATGGTGGGAAAAGCTAAATTATCTCAGCTCTGACACGGGCTAAAAGCAAGATTTACCACGACTCAGCTGTCTTTCAGGATCTTGTTCAGCTGCACTAAATCATATATTTAAGATCCAACACAGATTAGTTAATCCAACAAAATGTTTCAGTGCACTGAATTGTGCAGAGCAGAAGGGAAGGAGCCTTGTTGACCTCCACAACTGATGATTCATTAATGTCTTAAAATTTTCTGCCTAATTTCTTGCTCTGTGGAATGCAGCTCAGAAATCTCTGACTCCAAGACTGATTCCTATTAGTTAAGTGCAGCAGGTAAACATTATTAGTAACTGAAAAAAATACCTGCTCTCTAAAAAAAATAATTTAAAAATTACATTTGCACTACATATAAGATGATGACTCCTCCTGTATACCAGACTGCCATATATCCTAAAGTTGCTTCTTCTTATCCTTATTGCTGATTACAAATATCATTTAAGATCTGAAAAACTTCTCATTACCCTTTGCATCAAATCAGATAAATTCTTATAGGAATGTTTATTCCAAAGATTAAGTATTTTCTGACCAACAGAAGAGTTTTATTGGATTATCTGTGCGTTAGTATCATAATTTTCCAGCCACAAATTGTGCTGAGGCAACATATCTAACCTTACATTGTAGAAAAACATGTGGTTGCTGTGCATAAGAGAAAGAATAGAAAAGCAAGTTCAAAAGTTGACAGCCTGGGAGCAACTCACTCTCTGTCTCTGAGACCATAACAGAGAGTGGTGTGAAGTATCATGGCACACAGACCTTTTCTCTCCATTTTTTGAGTGAATCACAAGAAAAAAACCTCAATACTTAATTCAATTTTCTTAGTATTTCTTTAATTTCCACAGGAGAAATTATTTTGCAGAATAAATTTAACCACACACAATGACCCAGGCTGCTCTATTCACTTTCATTTCCAATCAGCTTTTAATCTGCATTCCTATTACCAATAAAGACAACTAATTGTACCTGGCCAGAAGCAAAGAATTATTTTCACTTTCTCAGATCACTTTCTTTGAACTTTAGGAGAGGATACCCAAGGAAACAAGCACACAACAGATAATGTCCAAATTCCAAGGGAGTACTCATGAACATGTAACCTCCAGGCATCTAATGATTTCCAGGTGCACCAAGTGTCTCATCCTTAATTAATTAGCCAGCTGGCTTGCTTTGTCAGGAGCACTAGGACAGAACAGGCACATCTTGAAGGTGTGCTGAGTGGTTGAACTTCCAGTTCTATCTGAGATTATAGAAAACAGGCAGAGTGCTGCTGCAGCAAGGGAGTTTTGTACAAGTAGAGTCAAGCTGAAAATCCAGTTACAGAACTGCAGCGTTTTCCACGAAATGTACAGAAATAGTCTTGTTCAAAGTCAAATGCATGAGTTTTGTCTTATCTCAGTAATCAGATCGAGGAACATATAAATTGAAGTAGGAATAGCTGAATAGCCCTCAGGGCAAAACACCAAATCCCCTGGCAGACAACTCACTTTTCTTTAGAATGGGATAAATGAGAACATTTTAGAGTATCTTCCCCATTCAGTTTGTTTGTTTTCTTTAGCTTTAAAAGTACACATCTCTATATTTTCTTCATGATACAAGCTGAAGCTAGAAAGAAATGATTACCAATTGCCAGAGACATTAAATGTTAGAGATGTACCACTTGCAAAAAAGGAAAATATTGCAAATCTCTCAAGAAAATGGTTTGATGATCCACTGGAGCATGAGAGTCTGAAGTAAGGATAAAGAATGGGAAGTGTAATGGAAGTTTTTGGAGCAACCAGATCTATGTCCTTTACTCAACAGAGGGCATGTAGTTAAGAGCTATCATACACTGGATAGCAGTGATTTACCCCAAGCACAAGTCAGAAAAAAATGCTGGACCAGTCATTCAAATGAGTTTGCTTAATTGCAGTGGATGCAGCTGAGTAGAATCTGAAATCAACAAATTCAAACCAGTCGTGTTTCATCACATTTGCTACAACCAGAAAGCTCTGAATATGGGAACTGGAAATATCTCCAGATTATTTAACCCTTTAGGGATTTATTATTTTTCATTACTAGCTAAGAAAACATCCAAGGATTTGAGATAAAACATGTGACAACTGTTTTGTGTTTTTACCAAAATAGAACCTTTGACTCAGGCGTGGCTGTTCTGGTGTTCCTAGGGTGTTTACTTTCCAGTTAAGCAAATATACCTTGTTTCTTCAGGTTTTATATTGAGCTGGGCTGGAGTGGCTCCCAACAGATTCTCCTTTAACTAAATCACATTTTGCTAAAGAATCATCCAGGAAGGAATATAGTCTTGCTTTTGAGGCATCAAGGAACAGAGAATATACCACTGTTCTTGGTTAAGTTTTCTTATTGCTCAGATCTTTTGTTTATATGTTATTTGATTCTATTTTTTTTTCTCCCAGCTTTAGTTTATACTTTCTGACTCATTATGGTTTTCTCCACTAGATTAAAGAACTATTTACTACCAGGCGTTTTCTTCTAAGGAAGGCACTTACATGCTACAATCAAGAAAACCTCTTAAGGCCCATGGTATAACATTTTTCTCTAGCACTTCAATTATGTTTTCAATGCTCTCCTTAAAATGCAGACACTTTGGCTAGACCCAATATTCTAGTACTGGCTCTCACTACACTGTGTACAAAGTAAATCCCTCTTTAATCCTACTTGTTACTCTTTCTTAAATTTCTGGGGATGGAGCATTTTTGCTGTTTGGTTTTATTTTCCCTATGGGAGTCTTCTGGTAGTCTCATGTCACATTGCTTTTCAGGTCTAAATCCATGGCTTTTCCTGTGTCACTACTTTCCTGGGAACAGAGCCTGATTCTGTAACTGCTGCATGTATTCAGTTTTCTAGACAGAAGCCTCTGATTTAGCTTAGTTGAACTTTTGTCTCCTAAATCTTTAAATTTGATATTGCCAAGGATTTAATATTTACTGCCAGAAGATTGCAAAAAATATGCAAGTGGCTTCAATCTAGTACTGATCCTCACACATCCCCACAGGAGCTCATCTGTAGATGTAGGCTACAGACTGGGTAGTGAGAAAGAGTGTCCTATTATCCTTTTAACCTTGGAGTGAAGGCAAGGCAGAAACAGAATTTACTTTAATCCGTAGGAATTGACTCCTAACCATCAAATGATTTCACAGCCCAAGCAATCAAAAAAGAAAGAAGCAGGAAAGATAGGGAACTGTGTTTCTTCCTGTGTCTCTCATTATCTCAGAAATATTTTCTCATGGAGATTCTTTTCCATCGCAATGCTTCTGAATTAGTGGAGGGTTTAAAAACTTATTTCAGTATCTCACACTTTACACATTTTCCTAAAAAGCTGAATCTGTATCCCATTTGCCCTCTCCTTTTGAGGGATCAGAAATCTGGATCTGCATTTTGTACCCAGTAGCAAGGAAAGGCTGTCTGTTACAGAATAAAGTGAAATATTAATTAGACAATAACTGAAGGATATTAATTTACCTTCAGCTCTTTAGAATCAGAAAGTGTGTATCTTCCATCAATCATAAAACTCTGCAACTCACAAAGGGGATTCTTAATGGAACTGGCTTGATCTTGAGATAATCTTGTATGAAAATTGTAATGCTTCTGAAAAAGGTCTCAGATCACAGTAGAGATTTTGTAACTGCTTCTACTGTAATAATTGTAGAAAAAAAATCATGCGGAAACAAAAAATACTCTTTTGGTTTGCCAACTATTTATCAATGACCAATTTTCTATGATTTTGCTTCCAAAAGAGAGAAAATAAAAGCTACTCTTGCCTGGTAACTCCATTGCCAAATGTAGTGTCCTGATCTTAAGATTTATCATTCATCTTCAAGAGTTAATGGTAAGTCAGAAAGTGTGAGCTAAGACCCCTTCAGTTTGGCATCCTACATGTAACTTTTGGTGCCAGTATACTCCCCTAGGAGTCAGCTCTTGTTCTTTCCTTAATAGTATCTTCCATAGTAAACTCAATTATTTTTATTCTAAATTATCTACCATTATAGAATAACATAGGGAATATTTTCATTGGCTCTGTGAAGATGAAAACCTCTTATTTCAACGGAGACCTATCACATATGTTCATACTTTGGCAGCTTAATGTAGAATTATTGAAAGACTGAATTTGGAAAATAAGGATGCAAGATTCAATTTCCTAGACTGTTTTGAAAGGGTTTTCTCATTTGAAGTGTAAATTAAAGATACTTCCACAAACACAAGGGATGGAAATCAGGAGATCTTAGTCTGGTTTACTGTGGAATTGCCTGTTCAGACATTTATCTTTAGTATTGCTAGAAAAAAACAGCTCTGCCACAAAGTAAGACATTTTTTTCAGTGATTTTGATTACTCTGTCTTGACATCTCACTTTAAAAGAAAAGCCTCTGGGCTTGGTTTACACAGGCCAATTCCAATTTCAGATGCAACCAATTTCAGCTGATAAAATGGTCACTGCATTTCCGGAGAGAATACCTTTAACTTCTACTGTAGTGGACATGATCAATAGTCCTGAAAATCTAGCACTGAATTCTGTGAAGATGAGCACCCAAAACCAAACAATAAAATTTTAGTGTTCTTATTTGAAACTCTTAAGCTTACCTGTGTCTTTCATTCTCCAGCTGCAAAACAAGTACTCAGATTGTCCATGACTTACCTTACACTCAGCTTCCCCAGCTAGGCTAACTTATTACTAAAGAGAATAAGTTATTTTAGTCTGAGATCCCAGAGAAATGTACTGATACCAAAACATTATTAGCTTGCCTCCTTGGGGAAACAGATGGTCATTCTCCTTTGAAGTTATACATATTATTTGCTATGTGTAATGGTACAGCAATTCAATGCATGCCCTAGCAAAGTTGGAAAATACCTGCAAAAGAATCACATTTCTAAACATCCTGCAGGCTGAACTTCGTGACATTACACGTAAATATTACAATGGAAAGGAGCTTTTTGCCCACCTAATCAGCAAATTTATTTTGAACACTTGAGTTAGTTGGTGCCTGTTCCAGCTTCTAGTCCACATCAGCTCCACTTAAACCAATCTTGGGCTTTCTGCCTTCTTCAGAAGGTGCTCTGTGCTTTAATGACTATACAGAAAGCTAAGGCTCCTAATTTAAACTTGCAATATGTATCACAGAAACACAGAATGGGTCAGGTTGGAAGGGACCACAGTGGGTCATCTGGTCCAATCTCCCTGCTCAAGCAGCATCATCCTAGAGAATACTGCAGACGATTTTATCCAGAGGGCTTGAGTAGCTCCAGTGAGGGAGACTCCACAATCTCTGCTGACAATATGTTCCAGTGCTTGGTCACCCACACCACAGGCCACCAAGGAAGGGCACACTGCTGGCTCAGGGACAGCTTGCTGTCCACCAGAACCCCCAGGTCCTTCTCCCCAGAGCTGTTTCCCAGCAGGCTGGCCCCCAGCCTGTGCTGGTTCCACGCACTGTACACGGAATTATTACATGGAGTACATTATTATGTGGAATTATTTTCCCTCAGGTGCAGGATCCTGCATTTGCCTTGGTTGAATTTCAGACGGTTCTTCTCTGCTCATTGCTTCAACCTGCTGAGGTCCTTCCAAAGGGCTGCACAGCACTCCAGGGTATCAGCCACCCCTCCCAGCTGTGTGCTGTCAGCAAGCTTGCTCGCCTCATTCAAGTCATGAATGAACAAATTGAATAGTACAGGGTCAGTACTGAACCCTGCAGGGTTCACCAGTGACAGGCCACCACCTACCCTGTGCCACTGACTCAGACCCTCAAAGGAGTAAATTAATCTGAGCAAAATCTCAATCTCTCCTCCATGCCCTGATCACGCAAATTTTTTGAAAGTCCTCGAATCCTGCAGTGGGATTCTAAGTCGTTTTTTCAGGTTTGGGATTCAGCCCACAATCACTCTGTAATAATTTTTCATGTCTTTTTCTAATATGCCGCTCTGTCTTCAGAGCCTGGCAAGTCCTGAAGAGACAGATCCCTGGCTTAGCCAGTAGGAAAAATCTACCTGGTTATACCTTCACAGTAAAAGTCTTAAGACTTTTACCGATTTGAATAAAGCTATTTTCAATCCTGCCATCAAGGGACACTGCAAAACAGAAAGAATTGCTCTCAAAACACTTTGTGGGGATATGTGAACATGTGCCTGCTTGTAAAACTCTCTCAGCCCTGGGGAGGGGGAAGCAAACAGGAACCATGTATAATATCAGACAGCATAAAAAATGTACATCAGATTTCAGACAGATTGTATTTTCCTGTCTTGTTAAATCTCTGTTGGGGGAGGGAATGAAGATTTGTGCCTGAATTGTTTGCTCTCCTCCTTGTCATTACCCATATAACAGTTTAAACTCTTCCCTTCTTAATCTGAGGTGACTTACAGAGGTTTCCTATCAAACACAGACACTATACAACAATATATTAGATTATACACTTTGTCAGAAAATTGGCACTTTATATACTAAATGATAGCCTGTGTTCTGCAACCATGCTATCATTCTTGCTCTGAGATCTTGTCAGAGCCTATAAATTAAGTGGGATTTGGCCCTGGAGTTATACAAAACGGAGAGCTGTAGGAAACAAGAGGATGCTGCCTCAACCCACAGGACTTAATTAAAGAAAAATTCTCTTCCATCTGACCCAGGGCTATCATCTCACCACAGGCAGCCTATTTTAACCTATACATTACAGAATGAGCAGCAGCATTAGGATACCACCTCATGGTATTCCCTGACAACTGTATCTTGGGTGTCTCCATCTACAGGAGCTGTATCTCCCACTGTGATGCTATACTATCCAAGCTAAAAGAGATGCTCTCCAAGTACACACCAGATCTGAAACGATAGCCTTGACTGCAGCTCATCTCCACAAGGTAGGTCACTGCTTTGAGAAGCTGAGACACCATTGCTCAGAAACAGCACCCAAGTTACTGCAGAAAAGGAGGAAACAGCGAGCCAGATCACCCCTCACTCACATTCCCATGTACATTTTTACCCCAGGAAGGAGAACTGAGGAATCCTTGCACTCCAGGCCCTTGCTGGCCACTCCTGAAGAGGTGGAGAAAGCCCTTTGATACTGTCTGTAACTACAATGACTCGGTCAGAAAATGGACAAAAGAACGATGTTCTGATGCAATGTTATTGGGACCTCTAAATACTTTCATTTAGCAGGGAATATCTCACCGTAACTGGGATAACTCTGACTATAATTTGGTCTGGCAGCTTCCCCAGAAGGAGAACTAAATGCTGTCTTCACACCTGCAGGGATGTTTACCACAGGGGCAGGTAGTTGAACAATCTACAGAGTTCTTTGCCATTCTTAAAAAAGGACACATCCAATTTCAAAGTAATTATTAGGCTTGCATGGTGCATTGGTTTCAGGCAGATAAGGTGCATGCAAACCACATGAATGATCACCAAAAACCCCAATAGTGCTGTGCTCCTGAGTTGTTCAAGGACTTGAAGCATCAGCAGCTTTGTTTCAGAGCACAAGTGAGGCTATATTCGTGTGCAGAATAAAGGTAAAAGAAACACAAATAAGTTTGTAGGAACACACAAGTCCTTCCTCAGATCTAAAACGGAAGTAATAAGATTCTGAGCTAATGGCAGATAAGGAAGATTTTTTTTTCAAGTGTAAATGAAGTTGGTTTGAGTGAAAAACACCTTGCAGGCAAGAGGGAGCAGGGTATCAGGACTCCCAGCTCTGGGGCTGTACACTCTGGGCTCAAGCCCGGAGCACAGGGCTGCGCCAGCAGCCGCTGCCCTTCGCCAAGGCAGAGCTGCTGCTCTCCTGAAAGCCCCTGCCAGCGTGGATTCGCGGGGCAGAACAGAGGCAAAGCAGCACGGAGTCTTCCTACTTCGGGTCTCCTTTAAAAGCCTTCCTGCCGGTGCCAGCAGCAGCGGCAGCAGCAGCAGCGGCAGCAGCGGCAGCAGCGGCNCGAGGTGACAGTGCTCTCTGGTGGCAGCTGGGACCTCACCCAGCGCCTCAGCCTGCACAGAGCGGAGGACGGGCTGGATTCCCAGCCACCCTTCTCCGTGTCACTACGAGGTGATGAAGTAGTCAGTACGAGGTGATAAGCAAGTATATAGGCAAGCACAGATATGCATTTTAAAACCCATTAAAGAGTTGGGCGGATAAAACTCCAATTAAAAGTCTCAGCGCAGGAAGAGAGCTTATTTTCAAAAGCTTTGTGGAAAACGGGCTTTTCTGCTCTGTCATACCGGCACTTTTTGTTCATTTTTCATGGGAATGGATGCCACATCCTGAAAAGAAATGCTTTCCTGGCTCTAAGTTAATGCTCACATACCAGTCTCACCAGCATGAAAACTCTTGGTACAGCATAATACAGAACAGGGACTCTCATAATGCCTGTAATCTGTAGATCTCCAGACACTTTATACAGCCCTCTGATGAGGTTTTGAACATCATAGTAAAGGAAATATTCCTATAGATGGAATAGCTGTAGAGAGGCCAAGAGGTTTGTAAGTTGAAATATAGTTTATTTCAGCTAAGGAATATTGAGTTTTTTCTCTGCCTCCTACAGAAATGACAGACTTGCAAATGCCAGAAGCCACATGCCAGACTCATATTTTCTTCTAACAGTGTCATTAACTATAGGCCACAAAGGGTTTATCAACATAGGGTCACCACTGTGTGTTGAGAGGGATCTCTAGAAGTCATTTGGTCCAACCCCAGTGCTGCTCAAGCAGGGCTGCTTAGAGCTGGCTGCCCAGGACTGTGCATTCTCTGTTCATGCTTCATCACCTTATAGCAAAAAAGTTTTTCCTGACGTTCAGATGGAACCTCCTGTGTTTCAGTTTGTGCCCATTATCTACTGTCCTGTCAGGCATGTCCTTCCATGTTGTAATGTACACCAGTATTCCACATTTCATGGCACACAAGCCTTTTCTACATCCAAACCCATCTGTACTAGCCATTTGGATGCTCTAACCCAACACCCTATTGCTGTGTGCAGAAGCACTCAACCAACAGCCTGTCAGAGGGAGTACCTATCCTTCACGAGGGGGCTAGTATGTTTTATTTTATTTATATGGTAGTCAGACAAACAAGAAGACTTTTCAACAACTTAGTGAAATGTTGCTGTGCGAGCTTTCTTTGCCAGTGGGATGGTTTCTAATACTGGTTTCTAATGGTTTCTAATACTACTAATCATAGCTATGCATTTTCAGTTCTCAGCATTTGCTCTGGCACCTCTGCCAGGGCTTTGCTGGCAGGCCTGAGCTTGCACTGACTGTGCACTGAATCAAGCAAAGGCAAGTGGTGCCAGAGGCAGAGGCTGCACACACAGATGCTCAACACAACCTCAGCAAGCAGAATACAGCCAAAGGAATGTGATGACATGGTATTGCTGGTTTGGAGGGCAGGCAGGCAGCGCCTGTCACAAGACTTCTGTCTATACAGAATATAGAATTAGACATTTAAAAGTAAAAAAAAATCTGCTAGAACACAACCAACTAACAATTCTTGAATTCAGCAGTGTACAGTTTACACCAGAGAAACTCAGCTGAAACCAGAAGACAAGAAATTGACATCATTTGAATTCACAAGCCTGTAACTCAATAAGGACTTTACTCTCACCTATGAGGGTGAGACTGAAACAAGGTGGCTGGAGAGCTAAAATAATAAGAATAATAATCTAAATATACAGAGCCAGTTCAGACTTCAGCTACCACATGGCACCTGAGTCCCACTAGCTGTTCAGGCACAGGCTCACAGCTCAAAGCAAATGAGGAGACCTCAACATACCTCACAGTCAAAAAGACCGACGTTATACCAGAATTTTTTGTGCTTCTTCTAGGCTAAAAGAGTACCTAACCCTAACCTTAGCAAATGTGAATTTTTTTTTTCTCACCAGGTCAGTAATATTCCCACTGAACTCCCTGAAGTGGATCTAATTAAGCCAGGCGAGCTGTTTTACGTTAGCTGGATGTTCTTTTTCACTCTCCACAAAATACACATACTTCTTCAAGCATTTGTGTGGTTTGCTTTGAATACCCAATATTAAAAATTAAACATTTCACACTGCTTTCTTCTAAATAAGTCATTAAAAAAAAAATCCACAGCCAGCGCATGAACAATCAGGGAAAAGGAGAACAGAAGAAAATTGTGTTTAAAGATATTTGTCAGAAACTCTTCACTTGTTTTTACATTGATCTCTCCAGAATCAACCTGGTAGAGCTGGGACAAGGACCTTGATCCCCAGAAGTAGATATCAGCAATGCTCCAGGCTGTAAGAGTCACAGCAGGTTTGTTTTTTTTTTTTTTCTGTTGCTATGGTTATTCAAATCTTCTTTTCAACAGGGGAGAAATAAATTCTCCAGGTCTCTGCAACACATAACACAGTCATCTCACTTTCAGGGGGTGGGCTTCAACAGCATCACCCTAAACCTAAATATCAAGTGGAGGTTATTTAAACATTTAAGAGAAATTAAAAGCAATAATTACTTAATATAGGGAGGGAGGGAGGGAGGAAGGGAGGGAGGAAGGGAGGGAGGAAGGGAGGAAGGAAGGGAGGAAGGAAGGGAGGAAGGGA
>VXBQ01015837.1:961201-1058066 GCA_013400175.1 Phainopepla nitens
GAGGAAGGGAGGGAGGAAGGAAAGGAGGGAGGAAGGAAGGGAGGAAGGAAGGAAGGGAGGAAGGAAGGAAGGAAGGGAGGAAGGAAGGACGGACCTGATGGTTCCTTGCAACTCAGCTTATTTTGTGAATCTGTGATTCTGTATAAAGGAGGGCTTTCAATCAAACTGCTCTCTGGTGTCTTTCTCAGGTGTCTTCACTTCAGCATGCCATGTTCAGAGGGCTGTGTTGTGCAGTGTTCTCACCTCCATGATTTAGGCTCAACTCCCAAACCAGGGATGCATTTAATGGTTTCATCCAGACTCCAGAACACTCCATCACTGTGTGGGGTTGTACTCTCTGCTCTCCTGTTCCTATTGAGCAATTTTCTGCTCATTCATCTGAGGTCACATTAGTTTTCAGCACCAGCATCACACTGAGACCTCTTGTTCAGTCAATTATCCATCCCGACTTTTAACTCCTTTCAGGGTCACTGTTTCTCTGGAAGCAAGCCCTGCACGTGAAGCCTATTGTCCTTGTTCCCAAACACACAACCTTGCACTCGTGCTAGTTAAATAAGACCCCCTTTCCAAATTAACTGGATTGATCTGTCAAACCGATCCAACTTTACCACTGTTTACTCTTAATGCTGCATCCTCTGCCAATTTTACAGGCACTGATTTCCTCACTTCTAAACCATTAATAAAACCTCTGAATTGTATTAGACTGAAAAAGATTCCCATGGAACCCTGCTGGAAATACCCTCTGTAGATTATGATTCCTCATTTACAATTCCTTTTTTGAAATCCATCAGACAACTGTAATCTATTTATTATGTGCTACATTAATTTTGCATAGTTCTAATTTTTTAATTGGAATGTCATGTGGTATGAAGTCAAATGCTTTTGAGAAGTGCAGGTAGATGTCAACCCAGCTCTTCTTATCAGCCTATCTTGTCAAAAAACAAAGCTGAGTTTGCTTAAGCAGATCTGTTCTCCATAAAGGGAGATGTGCAACAGTTGCTGCACCAGACTGCAGATTGAAACAATTCTGGATTCTTAATGAGCAATGAGGAACTGTAGAAGCACAATTTTAAATAGGAAACAGACCAGTTGCATTTTCTTACTGCCAAGCCCAAAGGTTTTCAAATCACAGCTCACTGCATTTTTCTGTAATACATACTATGTTAAAACTCAGGGTGTATGTGGATAAAGGACTTGTTTGGGATCTCTCAGCACTTTAAGTCACAAACACTTACCTACTCTGCAGTATAAGAGGATGAGATGGACTGAACAGCACATTTTCTTACTCCCTCCTCATTCTGTTTAACTAGCTGTCTATCATCTCTAAGGAGACCTTGTGGAAGAGTCTATCTCAGCTGTTATCTCTGTGTAGAGAACATGTCCTATAAGGCATTAGAAAATGTCTTGTCTTGATGGCATTTGATGAGAAATCTAGAAGGCAGTTTCAGCTTAAAGGTGTAATTGACAGGGGAGAGAAAATATAATGTGGTTATATCTCATGGGTTGAGATAAGAGCAGGGAGAGATCACTCACCAAATACTGTCATGGGCAACTTAGGCTGGAATTGAAGATATTAGTTGAATTTATTACTAACAAAATCAGAGTAGGATAATGAGAACCAAAATAAGACCTTAAAAACACCTTCTGCACACCCCTTCCTCCTTCCCAGCTCTACCTACTCACCCAGCAGCACGAGGGGACTGGGAATGGGGGTTATGGTCAGATCATCACATGTTGTTTCTGCTGCTGCTCAAGGAAAGGAGTCCTTGCCCTCCTCCACTTTTGTTTTTTCTTTTCTTCTTCTTAAATATGTTAACACAGAGGCATTACCACCATTTCTAATTGGCCCAGCCTTGGCCAGCAGCACATCTGTCTTGGAGTCAGCTGGCATTGGCTCTGCTGGACATGGGGGAAGCTTCAGCAGCTTCTTACAGAAGCCATCCCTGTAGCACTCGTGCTACCAAAATCTGGCCACACAAATCCAGTACACACCTGGACTTCCTTAATTTACTGTTGGCTTTTTATAGAGAAAAGTAAAACTCAACTGAATAGAAATGGGGAAGAAAACAGATTAATCATAACAGTTATAATGTTATAAAACATCATAAGCAAACTTGACACCATCCCCCAGCTAATCCTTCAGTACCTGATTATGGTTTCAGATGCCCTGAAGCCCTTTAGATAATCATGTTCTTCTATTGTATAGACATTAGGCAATTACTACTATAGCTGTTTGTTTAAAAAAAGAAAAATATTGAAGTAGATAAATAAGGCCTAGGATAACAAAATATATCATCCACCCATTATCCCTTCAATGTATGCATCCTGCTGGCACGGTTCAGAGTTCATTTACATGATAGATGCTTCTACTTCAGCCTAAAGCAAGGCAGGTTTTCATGTCATTTTCTCTCAGGAGTTGCTGGACCTCAATTATTTATTTGAGATAAATGATGCAATAAAAACACACTTTGCAGTCCAAAAGCCACCCTCATCAACTGTGGAATGCCTGGCTTACTGTTTGATTCCCACCCTTCCACAAGACACTTGCCACAGTAAAATAAATTGTTCTGGTACCTAAGCAACACAACATTCACTTATTCTGCTCCTCCTAAACAGCCCAGCTGCCTCAGCCATCACAGCTGCTTTCTTGCTGCCTCCAAACCATTCTAGCAAAAGGTAACATGAGAAAGAAGAGGAGGGTAACTTGTAAAGCCTGTGGCCAATGCACCAGCTGAAGGAGCTAAAACTGCTTAGGCCTTATTGAACTGGCCCATGTTACACACATTTCTGTGCTCTGCTGAACATTTACTCTCTGGGGAACAATCAAAGGAGGAGAGAAAAAAGGGGCTAGAAGAATTTCATAACAGTGACCACTTCTTTACTGTCTTACTTTATCCAGCCTGCTGATGAAGTGAACAAGGGCTCACAGGGCTGACTAAATTCAGCAAGAAATTAAAATCACAAAAAATCAGTTAGTTCTGTCACAGAGCAGTACTCAGTGAGATCAAAAGCTGTATAATAATAAATTAAATTCAACTCTATCTCCTCTGTGTGCAGTTTCTCAGTTTATGTATATAGGAAATGCAAAGGAAAATACCCCATGGGGTGTGGCAAAGATTAATCTATTAATGTGTTGTATTTGAAAACCTAAAGTGCTAGACTGATTATTTTAATCAACAGTGTTTTCACACCATCTGCAGTTCTATGGCTACAAATGTGACTGTGAAATTATATGCCAGGTATACAGAATCTCTCTCTACCTCTCAATTTGTATTTCATCATTAGCACAGCATCCAAACACTTAAAATGAAATCAAATTCAACTGCAGGATAAAATATGAAAGAAAATGCAGTACTATATTTCTTCTTCTGAAGGGCCCAGAAGAGTGTTGTCAGATTGTCAATTGAACGTGGGACATTTTTGATGTACATAGTCTTGATATTCTTGTGTAGGAGCCACAAAGAAGGTGGTGAAAAAGGTAGGCTTTTTAATTTTTATTTTCCTCAGCGATACAGTAACTGGAAAAAGCAAAGTTTAGACAGAAGTCTTTCAGCTCTGAACGAACAGAAAGTCACATACTTAGTATTTTCTATATACAGGTTAACCACCCCCACAGTAAACAATGTCTTCCTAATATTTAATCTAAACCTGCCCTCCTTCAGCTTAAAGCCCTTCCCCTTCTCCTGTCACTTCATGCCCCTGTAAAAGGATTCTCTCCATCTTTCTTGTAGGTTCTCTACAGGTACTGGAAGGTTTGCTTTAAAAACAGAGGATTAAATATTTTATTAATTACACACACGAAATACCTTTTGTAACCTTAAGAGAAAATCAGGCAATAGATAAATCGAAAGAGAGAGGGTTTAGCAAGAAATCTAACAGTGCTTGCTAAAGAAACAGCACTGAAGTGCTAGGGAATTGCATCCTGAATTGTGTCTGGTGTTGCTCTGCACTGACAAATAGCTTTGGATCATACTCCTATATATTACAGCTATGGTAAAGATTAGCTCTTAACCTTGATACTAGAGGGTTGTGTTATTCTTCATAAAGCAATCTACAGATGAAAAGCCAACACCCCCACCCCAGGTTTTTTTGTTGTTGTTGTTGTTGTTTTAACTTAATACTGTGGAATCCAATATCAGCTTCATCCCTGACTCAAAATGACACCTGCCATGGACAGAATGGCACCAACTCTTTTCATACAGCCCAGTCTGCAAAGCCAGTGGAGCTACAGGGGAGAGGATAAATTAACAAACAGCCAAACTATTATGAAACCTGCAGTTACAGAGAAAATACAGCTCTTACAGGGGTACAAAAACCACAGCTACCCCATGTCAGTGTTAGCAAATAAGGAGAACCAGGGTGCCAAAGAGATGTAAAATTTTTCTCTTCCCTTCCCTTCCCCCTTCCTTCCACTCCCTTCTCTCTTTTCTTCTGCAGCAAGATGTGTTCAAAGCTTCTAGAGTTTGAGTCCTTTTTCTCCATGGACAAATGTATCAAAAATGCAAAAAGGTTAATTTTTTTCCTGAATTTACATCTGCAAATCTTCACGGGAAGCAATCTGTGTGACCTCCATGAGTTAAATATATTACAGTCAAAAGCCTTTGGCACCAGCTGGGTATTAATGACCAACTGGAAAGATGATTGCTTGAAGAAAGCTGAGCCACCATTAAGCCTGTGTTCTAATGCCAGGGTTATTGCCATTTGAGGCCTTTTTAAAAGCACAGAAGAAAATAAATATTCAGATTCTTGTACTGAGCCAAAACTCCTCCTAAGGGTTTCTGCAGTGTTGAAGAGTGATGCTTTTACTCTTGACACATTTTTCCTCCTAAGGGTTCCTGCAGTTTTGAAGAGTGATGCTTTTACTCTTGACACATTTTTCCAAAGGTCTTTAGGAACCAGTGCCTGGATTGTCTCATACTTGGCATGTCTTCCAGAAATGCTGGAGGAAGGACCCCAGAAATGAGCCAGCACTTGTTTTGGTTGAGATGGTTCACTGTGGGTTATTACCAATAGGTAATGGTTGGGAAAGCACCACTTCTAAACTCACTTTCTCATATCCAAATGCACTATCACAGTCTAGAAGGTCTGTTTCTTGTTTAGAATGATGTCTGGGAACACCTGTGGGTCTGTATAAAATTAAGTGACATTATAAATGCTGAAAGGCCAAACTTTTGTAAATGGCCCAACCTTGGCTATATGGACAAGGGTTGGATGATCAAATGGATTTAAGTGATGTTAAATTGCAAAAGACATGATCAAAATGTTACATCATCTTTCTGTTGGCATAAATGTAAGATAGTTATTGCCTTTTTAGACCAACACAAATGAAGATAATTTAAATTCACATATATTCAGGCTATTAATTTTTAACTCTTTATGGGACCATTTTTATCTGTCACCATTCTGTACTCTTACATGTTGCAGTAAGGAGCAGGGAACAACAAAAAGTGCAAGTGCAGAGTCTGGGAAGCATAGTAGAAGACAGTGGTACATAAACAAAACTCCTGCTATGAAGGGTTCTCTTACTAAACAACACTTTGGCTTTGAAATTTTGCAATCCACTCTTACTAAATAAGTCCTTCACTACACTGTGTTCCCTGTTACTCACTCTTGAAGCAATTATTACAGCCTCTGGCTTTGCTGCTCCATTGTAACCCTTGTGAACCCATATCTGAACAAAGCCATGAGAGGATTCCAATGGTGCTTCCACTGTATTGAATCCCAGTCAAGAAACTGAGCCTCATATACCATAAAACAAGTAAGGAAATTATATTGATTTAAAATGATAATTAAAAAACCAAACCAAAACAAAACAAACAAACAAAAAACACAAAAAAACAAAACCAAACAAAATAGGGAGTGATAAAAACCAGTATCTGAATATCAGTCCAAAATACTGAGCCTTCCTACATGCAACCTTTTTCTCAAACTCCTTATTGTCCTTTTTCTTGTGTTACATGTAGTCTCCCAAACTTAGAGAAGTTAGAAGAAAATGTGCCTCATTCATAAGTCATATGGCAAGACCCCCAAAAAAGCAAGAATTAATATATGCTTCTGTCTTTCAAGCAGCTAAAGCCGTATCAGAATGAGAATACTTTATCTAGGGACAGCCTTGCTATCCATGGTTAAATCAGCCTAATCAAATAATTAAAGAAGATAACTTAGGTCTTTGATGTGAGAGAGAGAAGATTTGACATGCAGCCTCATCTGCTTTTGGGTCTTCTGGCATTTGCAGTTATTTGAAGCATCTCAGCTGTTGGCTGCTACAAAATTCCACAACACCACTCACATAAGGAATAAAAAACTTGGTTTAATTCATAATTGAGCCAATTCTAAAGATTCCACTAGCATTTTCTGACCACTCCTCACCTATATATAGTCCCACTCCTTTTATCAGCTACTGGAGGCCAGACAAGGCAGAAGAAGAAATTATTCTAGAGAGCATTAGAGTTTTTTTTTTCTTTTTTCTTTTTTTTAATATTGTAAGGCTTGAAATGGGTAGGCATAGGAGATGAATCTTCTGGGATTTATTCTGTCTGGAATATGAACGGGAGAACAGTTTCTACAGGAATCAAAGTGAAAAATTCATCTGACAAACCAATTCAAGCTAAAGCACAATTTAGGTTTCTAGAGGAAATCTAAAAGTTTGCAGTATTTCACATTTTTTTTATAGGCCCTTCATTGGACGTGTTAGCTGGCATATTCTTCTATATTATTAATCTGTTTCAGTCCTCTTCACTTTGCTTTACAGATATGAAGAAAAATGGGTACCTCATTAATCAGCTTCAGGCCAGTAACCAGTAAGGCAGAAATTTCACTGCCTAGATTTTAATGTGCTGGCTGGAGAAAAAAAAAGCAGACTTTTTTTTCAAAATAAGCAAAACTAAAAATCATCTGACGTATAACTCCTCCCAACACAGGCAACTAAGCAGTTTTAATCATTACTAATTACTGTAAACATTTCAGCCTTGTTTTTTCCTACATAAGAAGTCCTGTAAAACTTCTCTCTTTTGTAAACAATAGGGATTTCACTTTCAATCAAGGTATATTTCTGTTAACAAATGATAAGCAAAAATTCTGTACTGGTGACACAAAATAAAGGAAAAGAAAAATCAAGGTTTGGGAAGTTCTAGCTGGCAGTTGCACCTCAATGGGATGCACTTCCAGCTGCTGAAGGAAACCACTGCAGATGCCTGTGGGCAAATCAAAAATGCTCCTAACACCTAGTTTCTGAAAAACAGTCACTGCAATCACAATAATCACAGAAATAATTAGAAAAATATATTTCTCAGAAAATCACTTTCAACATATTTTTTTCTTCATTTTGGATTAGGCGTGGTTGTCACGACATAGAAGTTTAAAATATCTGCTGCTGGACTTGGCAAGTTACTGAAAATGAAACATTTAAATAAACAGTTTTTACAAATATAAGGTATTGCAGCAAGATCATTTAATGCAGTTGGAATTCTTCAAATGCACCAGGAAGATAACACCATTGTAGAAATGATGCAATTATATTTTCCCAGCAGGATTCCAAAGATCAAATTTATCTCTTTCCAGATCCATAGTGGCATCAGTTGAAGAAGACAATTATCCTTGATGATATATTGTATTTGCTTTTATCTCTCTGACAGGGACCAAAGAGTGTTCACTTACAAGCCTGTGAAGTGGTTAAGCACCATCCTCCCCAACTTCTAGAGAGGAAAAAGAAGGCACGGAGTTGGGATGGTGAAAGAAATTAGTCAGTAGCTAAAATGGGAGAAGAACCAAGCCCTTTCTACTCCTAATTTGGCCTCTGTCACCTAATGAAACATAAAGATATTACTGGTAGGAGACAAGGGAAACAATACAGGTACCAAATAAATACTACATAATTACTTGATAGTCTATGTCACCAAGTTCCATTCTCTAAAACCCTTACTGTCATCTCCTCCATGTCTTTCTCTCTGCAGTCAGAATCTGAATAAAGATCTAAGAAATCTATTTAACATTCTTCCCATTTCTAATCTTCTATTGAAAAGATTAGCTAGTTGACATCAGTGCAAATTCCTTCAATGCAAACTTCTGTCATAACAGAAGAACAATAAAATCATTACATGATAAGAAAAAAAAATCACTGACAAACCAGGAGCCTTTTCATTTTTCTATGTCCATCATTTTCACATTCCCATTTTCTACTTTTTTCTTTCCCTGTTGAATGACTGCAAAGAATCTCATCTATTTCTGGTTTTTAACATATTACTTATTCTAGTCCAGTCACCTCCCTTCTCCACCTTTTGTCATGTGTTTATTATTCTTTTACATGAAATCACATTCTCTGAAAGTCTGTTCCCAAGTTGCTCATTTTCAGGTGATTTTTATCATGCTTCCTGCCAGTAACAGAAAATTGTCTTCCTTGTGTTATGTACTAGAGTATGCACTTCATAATTTAAGTTAGTTCATGCAGGGGTCACCTCAAAATTCCCATTGTTTCAATTGGAAGAGAGTCTAGAGCTGATCACACCTCTTCCATATTATTCATGTCTTTGTGATTTGCTGTCATTCTCAAACCCTCCTATTTTAAATTCCCTGCAGGAGCAATTTCTTCCTGCTGTAGCTGCACAATCTCATGCCATCCTGTACTAAGTAACATTGATAACACTGTTTACCTGGGGGAAAAATTGAGATTTTCTGTCTGGAGGAAAAGCTCTCTAAGAAACACTGAAAAATTCACTTGACTGCAAAGAACTTATATAAAGTCATCTAAAACATATATCACGAAAACAAAAGAAAGGAGAGTTGAGTTCTTCTTCACTATGCCACAGGTCAGACTGAACAGTTACCTTGTTTTTTTTCTAGTCCTTGAGAAATGCAAAGTGAACACAATGTGTTGTAGGGGGGGAAAAAAGCAGAAGATGTGTGGGCTAACTACAGGATCATTCTGTTCAGGCACAAAAATATTTCTTAGTTTTTCTTTTGGTTCCATAATTCTGAAAGTCTCTTCTACCTAAAGACCCTTTGGAGACCTCCAGGGACAGAATTCCTGATGAACATACATTACAGAGAGCATTACTGGAGGTGAGAACACGAGCAAAACCAAAAGATAGGAAAGCATCCATATGAAAGTGTCTATTGATCTATGACTTTAAACTTCAAAACGTACTAACTATCTTTGTACTCTGGTCAAGAGAAACCTTCCCTTTTACAGATAATCCTTCCTGAAGCAACCTATCCATAGGGCAGCGAGGCAGGTTATCAGTGCAGCACTTCCCTGAAGAATAAAGGCAAATGTTAACTACATGCTCAGACTCTACAGCATCTCAAACCTTACTAGAGGAGAACTCACAAAAGTGGCTGAACTGCTCTAGTCTGTATCTTACTGCCAACTTTGGATGCTTCTTCAAATACAATAAAAACTGGTCTTATTGACCATCTGGAATTAATGGAGAAGTATTGTGGAAATTCTGCAGAGCAATATTCAGAGCAAATTCAGTTTTAGAAGAATCTTGTCCAACAGCATAAGCATTTATCAGTAATCACTCAGATTCATATATAAGGCCCATATATATGTAATAGACCAAATCAAGCAGAGTTTAGTCCAGAGCTGGGCAAAGGGAAGTTGAAATGCATTCCTTTAGGAAGGGAATGGAGCCAGAGTATTCAACATGTTCAAGCAATAGCATACTTTTGATTAGTTTATAGAAACCTGTCATTTACTGACACAAGGTAGAGCTGCCAAGGCAGCACTCTTGTTTATACCAAGTTGTCATTCATGTCACTCACATCTGAATGCAAAATGGAAATCACAGAATCACAGAATCAAAAAAATCACAGAATGGTTTGAGTTGGAAGGGACCTTAAAGATCATCTAGTTTCAAAGCCCCTGCCATAGAAGTAGGTTGCTTAAAACCCCATCCAACTCAGTCTTGAACACTTCCAGGGATGGGGTATCCACAACTCTTGGGGCAACCTGTTCCAGTGCCTCACCACCCCCAAAGTAAACAATGTCTTCCTAATATTTAATCTAAACCTGCCCTCCTTCAGCTTAAAGCCCTTTCCCTTCTCCTGTCACTTCATGCCCCTGTAAAAGGTTCCTCTCCATCTTTCTTGTAGGTTCTCTACAGGTACTGGAAGGCCTAATTAGGAATTGGAATTTTTCATCCTAACAACATCCCCAGGTGTTAGGATGAACAATTCCAATTCTCTCAGGTTATTCTCACAGGAGAGGTACTTCATTCCTCTAATCATCTTGGTGGCCCTTCTCTGGACTTGCTCCAACAATGTCCTTCCTGTCAATGTCAATGTCACTGTCAGTGTCTTTCCTGTGCTTGGGACCACAGAGATGGATGCAGCACTCTAGAGATAATGAGATGGCGTTAGTACCTGCTGGCTTTTCTGTATTTGCACTACCACTCAGGTGAGTCGCACTGTGTAAAAAACAGAATAGAAAAAAGAATCAATTAGAATGAGTATGAAGAGTATGAAGTTGATTTTTTTTTTTCTATTTCTTTGCTTTCATTTCTAACATTTATTTTAATAGAGTTATAAAAGATGCTGCAAAGGGATAATGAGATACATAAAATGTGTTATTGCTTATATACAGTAAATAATGTCTGGAATTTATCTCCACTAGGCAGCAAACAATAACTCCTGATAACTCATAATTTCAAAAGAAAATTGTCTTATCAAATTTGAGCTATTTTACATATTCCCTAATACATCAAAAGAAGGAAAAAGATCACAAGTAGACACTTTCTATTAGTGAAGGTTAATTCTCTCAAACCTGACTGATCAAAATATGTTTAAATTGGAGCGAGATTGTTATTAATCTCAGGAGACCAGAAGAAGTGAAAGAAAAGAATAATTATTGCTTCATTATTAAAAGCTATAAAACTTTCCTTTTGTGCTTTTATAATTTTTGTGTTGAAGACTATATGAAGCACACCAAACAAAAACAGCTATAGAATCTCTTCCTAGGTTAAATGCATTTTATGAGGAAAGTAGTCAGTGGAATCTCTAGAATCAAGGGGGGCAACTGTGCAAAACTTCAAACCTGACCTTTATGTTTTACATAAATTGTCCTTTTCCCATTGTTTCTCTCTCTTGAATGAATAAAAGTGTGTGCTGGCATACACGTACTAATTATCAGAGAAAACAGTGAGGTTCTGGAACAATATTAAATACAAAAAGCTACTTCTAAGAAGCAGCTGATAAACACTTGAAATGGCAGTGGCCAGCAGTAGATACCCTCTGTCCACAATACTCCTTTCAATTTCATATTCTCATTTGTTCACATCTAGCATATTTACCTGACATCAGATATTTTTCAGTCCAGCACAGAGCTCTGAATAGAATACGGCTCCCACTTAACAAGGAACCATTAGAATAAATCCTGTGTAGCATATTCGTGTTTATAGCTGTTGATTTCTTTAATAAATGCTTTTCACTTTTCACTATGATTCCATTCCACACAACAGTCCAAAATGTAATAATAAACAGTAAATACATCCACAGACCACCTACAGTTCTCTGTGGTGTACTCTGCATTTTTTTCTTATATATTTCCTATAGCTAATGAAAGTTCCAGGCTAAAAACACCCCACACAAAATATTTTCCAGAAGTCAGATAAGAGAAGATTAGTCCCAATGAATTTTATTCATTCTAGAAACCTTTTCCAGATTTTTTGTGCCATGCACTTAGACCCTTACTGAGTGAAAAATTCTGAAGAGTTTACCAGAAATCTACCTTACTACATAGGGATCTCAGATCCTGATTCCAAGAAACTGCAAAATATTTTGTCATTTCATTTTATAATGGTCTTTTGAAGTTTGACACTGCATTGACATGACAGCTTCTTCTTTAGGTGTTGAACTGGGAACACAGTTTCTATGAAACATTCTTTAATTTTCATAGGCAAGGGATGTAAATTTTAGAGGTTAATTTGATTTAACAGATTGATATGACTGATTCAAGAGGCACCTGTCTTTGATCAATATAAATGATAATAATGTCTCAAAATATTTTGTTCTTCATCTTGTGTTTATTTAAGAGATCAATGAGATGATTCTAAATTGACTTTGACATTCTGCCAAAAGTCAGAAAGCCTAGAAATAGGACAAGACATAAGTGAACTAGTCAGCCAGACACAGACCAGTCACATAATTGGAGCCTTGTGGGTCCCTTCCAAACCAGGATATTCTGTGATTCTATGATTCTAATCTCTTTCCAGTGCATTTCTTAAAAAAGTCAGACAGCATTGCTTCTTTTCAGTACTTGGTGGAATGGGTAGCAGTTATATCAAGAAGAGATGCAGCTGTATCTCCAGTCTTCTTCAATACTGATTATGTCAGCTGCTAGGTTTTATTACCTGCCTAGCTCGTGTGATAGCTACAAAGTCACACATGGTTGAATGGTCTTTAAGCTCTTGCACCTTTAAACTCTGGAACTTTTTTCCCCAGACCACAAAACGAATACCTTTCCTTAACATAATGTCTAATGATCATCTGGTGGCTCCATCAAAGCAAAAAAATTCCATACTGTCATTCATTGGTATTTTGTTGAGAGTATTACAACTTAAAAACCGAATTAAGGCTCAAACTCACTAATTCCCTCATTTCTGAAAACTTAATCTTTGACTGAAAGGAATAACATCTCTACAAAGACTAAATTTTTTTTAGTGGTTTTTCACTTACAACAGTGAGACATTTTGAGGAAGCAGTTTCCACTGCCATGCTCAAAGAAACAGTCTACTAGCACCTGACTCTAAAATCTCAAACTTGAAGACAATTGGAGAAATGTCTGAACTGTTCACCATCCCAGCCCCAGCAAATAGGAAAAGCAAAAGAGGAAATGGGAAGAAATAAAAATGACACGTTTAGAGTAACCTAGAAGTTTAGAGAAATCCAGAAATTTAGATAAATAAGTGTGAGATTTATTATTGAATGAAGTAGTTTTTCAAGCCGCACCTTCATGAATAAAATGAAAGCACTGAAGGAAGATACACCATATGGGAACCAATTAGATAAGAATCATGTTATCATCATATATATGTACTGAAATTCTTTGATGAAAATGCCAATTCTTTGTCCAAAATGCACACTGGAAACAGAAGGTGTTTTTGAGTGATTGTTTAAATATGTAAGCTATGGACTCCAATACTGTAGGCTTGAAGGACAAGGACATATTTCCCACCTGGGATCAGAAGAGACCAGATCTGCCTTGGTTGCTGTTTTACCTTCAAGCATTCAAAAAGAGTAGTGAGCAGCACCAGTGTGCCATTCTGCATGCACTGCAGGAGAGAGGACACCTCGATTTAAGGCACTGTCCTGGCAGCAGCAGGAAGGACTGAACACAAGCCAGGCCAGCAGCAGGTGGATGCCTGAGAGGAGGCTGTGAACCCATGGCAGGCCTGTGCTGGAACAGGGTCCTGGCAGGGCACTACTGACCTCTGGGGAGACAAACAGGTTTGCTGGTAGGACATGTGACCCTGTGGGGGACCCACAGTGAAGCAGGCTGTGCCTGAAGGACTGTACCCTGGGAAGGACTGACCCACTTTCAGCAGTTCATGGAGAACTGTCTCCTGTGGGAGGGACCCTACCCTGGAGCAAAGGACTCCTCTCCCTGACCAGCAGCAGAAACAACAGGTGATGAACTGACCATAACCCCCATTCCCTGTCTTCCTGTGCCACTGCAGGGAAGACAGTAGAGTTTGGGAAGGAGACAGAGAGGTTTATTTAACGTTTCTTTTACTTCTCATTATCCTGCTTTATTTTTATTACTAATAAATTCAATTAGTATCCCAAATTTGAATCTTTTCTGCCCATGTCAGTATATGGTAAGTGATCTCTCCCAGACAACTCATGATCCCCTTGTTCTATTTACTCTCTCCAGCCCAGCTGGAGAGGGGAGCGAGAGAGCAGCTTTGGGGGGTGCCTGGTGTCCAGCCAGGATCAACCCACTGCAATAGCCCAGGTTCCTAAGGCTGGAGATTTTTCACAGTGTATCATAATCTCAAATTTCAAGAAAAAAATAGCTAGCTTTTCTCCCCTAGAATGTGAAAAACACTCTCCATTAAATAAGAAGTTCAGTTCAGTCACTTTCAATTTTCCTGTTGAAGAAGTTATTAAAAAAAAAAAAACGCTGTTTTACCATCATCTTTGTTGCCCCACGTGTCCTAAGTCAAGCCTATGAGCAACCAAGAAATAATAGGCTTTGTCTAGAAGGGTGATGATATCATAATTAATGGAATTTTTTACAATTTTGATCCAAGATTTCTGAACAGCACATGCTGTAGTCTTTCACATGTGGAGCCACAGCTAAATAAATTTTTTTACAATACAGAGTAACTGCTGTCTAGCAACATGCACAGGTTGTGCTGATCCATTTCTAAATATTGGTTCATTCTTGACAAATTTTTGAAGCCTTGTACAAGAGACAAAAAAAAAAAAACATCTTTCAAAACTTCTGAAGTCAACTGATTTGTGTTGAGAAAAACATTGCAAATATCATCTCAGTTCTTCCTCAATGTGATGTATAATTGCAGTCTGTTCTTCTCCCCCTGCAATGAATATAATCAACATCTGAATATTTTCTTGCGCTTTTATTAGTATTATTAAACAAAATAATCCCCAGAGCTCATATTACAAAGCTTATTTAAGAACATTTAATGGTACTTGTGTCCATTAAGGACTGATCTGGATGATATTATGGTGCTCATATTTGTTATCACTGTATGAAAATTATTAGAGTAATAAACCCACATAGTTTTCCATGTGATTCCATTTAACCTCAGCAAACACAAATAACTTGTCATGCAGAGTACTCTACATTATTAATCCACTGCCAATAGACTGTCAGAAAATTCATAGCTGTCATTCCTCATTTACTCCTTCATCAGACTGATCTGAATCCTCTGCTTGGAAAACTGGCCTTGGGGGAGCCCCAGCACACCTGGAGGATCCCTCTGAAGGGAGTCAGGTGCTCAGAGCATTTGAGAGCATTATCCTAAAAAGACTTTTGTAACTCTGCAATGAGAATGGGGATGACAGTTCAGTGACTGGGTGTAAAGAGTGCCATGAATAAACAATAAGGTGGTACAACAATTTCACAGATATCATTATTCTCATTTTATAGGCAGACAAAGTAAGGCATGGTTTCTTACATTTTTTGTCTTGTATTTTGTAGCAAGTCTGAACTACAATAGGAGCTTTCTACACTCAGAAGTTCTATGTCCAGCACAGTGATATGTAGATTTAAATACCGGAATATTATTCAAAAGAAGTTTTGTTACTATCATATTCTTCTGTGCCCAAAGATACTTAATTTTTATGAATCCATATGCCTGAATTCTCCTATACCATACCATTGAGAATTTGGAAGTTACTGCCTAGTGCTGTATTGATCACTTGCCTGATAAGCACATCTATAATACTGGCAAGAATTGTGTTGTATAAATAGAATTAAAGTTTCTTGTATTACTACTATCTACATTTAATTTGAGATGGTATTTTCACATTATGTGCTTGGAAGGAAATGTCTTTAAAAGACACCTCACCTATTATATGATGAAACAAGTTTTAAAGAAAAGACTTGTGTCGTTTCTGATCCAAAGCCTATGGGCAGCAATAGCCTGTTTAAGCTGCAGAATATATTTGAACTGTACAATTTTGCACAGCTTTACATTTGAGATAACAAACTATGCCTTTTGCAGTATATGAGAGTGTGACTTACCTTTTGCACCTCATTATATAGAAGAGTAGAGCAAGGTTCTCTCCAAAGGCTATCCCTAAGAAGGTTCTGAAGAAAGTGAGTTTTTGGTGAGAAGGCACTTGCTTTAAGGTCATGTGTCACCACACCAGCAGAGACAACATGGGAGCATTAAGACTTTCTCCCCAGTACCTCCTTCTAACCAGTGGACCATAGTCCCAAATTTCTGCAAGTCAGTTGGTCCTTGTCTGTCACAAAGACTTTCATCCATTTATGGACTGCTATCTCATTCTTACACTAATAAGAATGGGTAGAGTAGAGTTAGTAATTGGAATTTATGACTTGTGTACTCTATTTTACCACTTTTCCAAAGACTCATTAAATCTCTTTTATGTGTATTTTTCCCTGCCTCATACTTTCATTAACTGGAAAAAAAAGAGAATAAAGTGCCATTTACAACAGCACTGCAGCCATGCAGGATCCTTGCTTGACTGATGTTTTCTAATGAATTATATGTATTGTAAATAAGTACCGAAAACTAGCCCAAGGTCTTCACCATTAATTTTTCATTAATGAAATGCACCACTTAGCTTGTTTGACACTTAAGTGATTCCCATAAATTTAAAATAGAGGTCACCATAAGAAAAGCATTTGAAAGTCTCATTGAGGGAACAAGATAATGAACTATTCACCCTTCCCCAAGCACTTCTAAATTCACAGACTAGGTAGTTGAAAAATTTGAAAATGAGTAATATTTTAATTCTTAAAGTAGATGCCAAGATTAAATGAAAAAAATAAGTGCTCTAATAAGTGAGCTTTTGCTTAGGGGCTTTTTCTTCTCTTCTGCTTTCTGCTTTTCTCTCCTTTTACACTCTACAGCAGGAAAATTCTTATGCCTTATTTAGCCTAGTATGTCATGAAAAAATAATGACACCTACATAAGAGAGGAGCAAAGGATAGAGTGGGCTTGGGGTTAACCTGTAACATCCTGCTTTGGCCGGTTGTAATTGATGGTGGGGCTTGTGAGGCCAATGCTAAAAGGAAATCTCTCTTCCACCTTCCAGACAGAGGAAAGCTCAGTCATAAGCTTTGACACTGCTTTCTCACAGGAAATCTCTGGAATACAGGCCTTGATCCAGACATCACTTTCTGCTTGTCAGCTACACAATTCTAAACAGTAGTTTCTCCTAGCTGTATCAGTCAGGTCACTTGATGATGTAGTTACAATACTACAATTAGGTAACAGAAACAGCTTCCACCAGTTTCTGAATTTCAGCCCTCTGGGCCTAAAAATAAAGATGAAATATTGATATTTCCCTCCAGATCAAAATTTACGTGAGCAGACAAGTAAAAAAAATACCAAAACCTCATAACGAACAGTAATAAAAACAAAAACTACAGCAAAATAAAAACAAACAAACAAAACAAGAACGACAACAAAAGACAAAAAAAACACGGAGGATAACACAAGTAACCAGAAACCCCCTTTTGGGGGGTTTGCTTATCAAGGCTGGTTGTGAAGGTTGGTGAAGCAGGGTCCTGTAATTTCGAGGAGTTAGACTAGACTAGAGAAAAGACACGCTTACTGATACAGTAAAAACTGCGAATCCCCCTTTATTCGTTGCGCGCATTCCTTAAATATGATAAAATAGTTTGCATATTTTCTTGAATAACAACCTACTTTAACTGACTGCAGTTTCTTGACCTGTCTATAAACTATTCATTTATTGGCACAATTTACAACTGGGTAAGACAGAGGTTAGGCTATTTCTGCCTTCATGGCTCCGTCCTCTCAAGGTTATCTCAAGGTCACAGGCCCTTGCAGGCCCCTGCAGGCCTCAGTTAGGCCAAGGCTGGGTTGTTCAGACTTTACAGGGGCAGTCCATGTCCCTGGTCAATCAGAAATTCCTCTACAGGCTGGCATGTCAGAGTAGAGCCCACTACAAGGCAGTCTGAGACAAGAGCTGTGCTGTGCTTGCAGCAACCTGGTGCTGCAGTTCTGGTGCAGAGATTGGCCCCAGCAGGCAGAGGGGATCATTTCATTGAGTTATGTCCTGTTTTCACTAAGGAGCTGGCATTGGCACAAAGTAAATACGATGGATTAAGCCAAAAACACCATGGTCCTTCCTGTGGATTTTCTTTCAAAAAAAAAAAACCCCAAAACATCAAAACCCAACAAAATAGAGAAGTCCAAAGCAGACAAGCCTAGTGCACCCAGCTGTACCTTCCAGCCCCATCACAGCTTTGTTCCCTCCTCTGAACACATTCAAGGCCTTCTCCATCCTTCTTAAACTGTGCAGTGCAGAATTGCACAGAGTACTTGAGGTGAGGCTGCAGCAATGCTGCAAGCAGTGGGATGATCTCCTCTTCTGGCCATCTGATCACACTGTGTGGGCATTTTTTCTGGTACTTTGGAAAGGTTAAATTTGCAATGTAAATAGAGATTTGAGGTGTCCTTTGTATTGCCTTGTATAGCTACTGGATTGAAGAGGCACTGAATTTTTGGAAGCATTCCTTATCAAGAGTTGTGAAACTGGGATCTTAAAACACTTGAAAGATTATGTACTTTGGATCACTTACTAATTTGTGAGAAGAATAATATTGTTTAAAGCCTACATAAAACCTCTAGACTACTTTCTTAGCTTTTCTTATATTCTCAAAATCCTCAATCTCTATGCAAAACATGTTTTGCACTGTGCTGCTGAGCATTTGTCATTTTTTCTCATCTTCTATCCAAGATAATTCTATATTGTTGTATATTTTAATTGTTGGTTGTGAGATTTAAGAATACTGAGAAGAATTTCTAAGGTAGATCAGCTACAACATGGCCTATAAATGAAGGAAAGAAGTTTTGATGAACCCTTATCCAGCTCTGACATATGGTTTACTTCAGGTTTATTTGCAAGAACTGCAGTTCAAACATCATTAATACATTTTTTCTCTACAATCTGGGACTGCTACTCTCTTCTTAGGCATGTGAAATATTGAGAGAGAAAAAACTGAGAAAAGTGCTCTCACTCAAATTTTCTATGTATTTTGTCATCCTCAGTAAATGTAACACTATCCAAAGGCATAAATTATTAGCAACTGAAATCTAATGTCTTGAGAAGTTTGTGTGCACAAGAAGGGTCACGTGCACAAAAAATTGAGATGCTGCTTTTTCCACAAAAGTAAGACAGTAAAAGTGTAGTCAGCTCTCTGAGGAGGCATAAATTCTATCTGACAGTGAAGTCTGACATATAATGGCATGACAATATACATAGAAAAACAGTAGGACTGTTTGCCTCTCACATTTAGTTGCCACAAATTAATCTATCTAAGGTTATTTTTAAAAAATAATTGAAATACATTAAAACTGTCAGTCATTTCAGTGGCCCTTGCAAAAGGAACTCCTTTTTCATGGCTGATTGTATTTAGTCATGTGTCCACCAGCACATAAATGCTAGGACTCTGACTGCTAATTAGTTCTCTTTTCAAGAATCTCAGAAATAAATGCATGAGGCAAGACATCAAATCAAAGAATTGTCACTTTCAGCCCTTCAGTGCAGGATTCAGGCTTTCTGATAACTTGGATGGTGGTAATATCGTCCTTGCTCACTCTGTTTCTTTAAGGGTTAATAAATAAAAGTCTTCATAGCCCCAAGGGGCAATTTTGCAGCAGCCATAAATTCTGAAGGCTGTGTAGAGATGGTAATAACTAATATGCCTTTCACACTTGCTGTAAATACATAGCAGGGCAATGGAGGCCAATCATCATTAACATCATCTGCTAGTAGCCCAATTCTGTGTGTGAAATGAGCAGGTAGGTCTTGGCCTTCCTGAGTGCTGAACAGGTGAATCCATAAAAAGACAGTCCACAGCCACAGCCAGCACTAATTGGCTCCCTTGTTGACTCTTTTAGTAAAGACAACAACTAATGAGCAAGAATGAATGCTGAACTTCCTAAACACAGCTGCCTGCCAAGGTTTAGTTATGAACAACAGACACTAAGCATACAGAAACACCCTGCCCTGCCACTTTCTGTACTGAGTCTACTCTGATTGTAAACCAAGGACTCTCCTCATTGACATCAAAGGACTTAAACCTGAAATCACTCACAGGATTGGAGCACAGGTATGTCTCTTGAGGCTAATGAGTAGGGACATGGTGATGTTGCTAGTATGCAGCAATGAAGAAGGAAAAGCTTGTTTTAAGTCACACCTTAATGCAACTACAGATAAAAACAAGTAATACTAATTTTAAGTACATATTCTGCCTCTATCCATTTACCTCAGAGTTTTATAATAAATCTTTCATTACTGTGTGAAGGTCTGTTTACACAGTATTCCCTCTCACAGTTCATTGCACAGATTTAAAGAGAGCTATTTCTTGATGAAAGCCTCATACTACTTTATTCAAAGCTGATGAGACTTAGTCTGCATATTTGATAGAAGGCTACAGAGCAACAGATTACTTCAGCAAATGCAGCTGGTGATGAAATCTTGCCTATCTGTTCTCCAACAAAGTGTGCAGAGCCAGCTGGAAGTAAAGATGCCTGTCACGCGATAGAAGTTGGGCAGTTTTCACACAGAGTGGGAGTTTCTTCAGCCTCACTAACTAATACAGTAGAGAAGAGAACTGATGTACACAAGTCTTCTCCTTGAGTTGTTTGCTGTGTGTATCTTCATCACCACTCTGTCTGTAACACAGTTTAATACTAGATAGTAAACCACTTCAGTGAGGTTCCACCAGCATGAGCATTCATCTCCCTTTAAAATACACTAACTCAAGACTTATGACAAAAGAAAAAAACTTTCTGGTTTTGCTTTCTCCTTCCCAAAGTGGGATATATATTAACTGGGATGGCCTATGCTGGTAAAGCAGAAAAATAGTTCAAATGTTACATGTTCAAAAGTCATTTTTAAAGCAGATCTAAAGTAAAACATAAGTAGCTGCTTTGTACAGAAGGGAACTTTCTCTATGAACTTATGGAGCTGGTAAACTGTTTCAGCTGATTCTCATTTGTGAGGAAAGAACTTCCATCTTCAAGGCATTCAATTCAACGTCCTTCTGTCAATTTCATACTTACCACCACCAAAAGATGTATATTCTACATTAAAAATAAAGGACTATACCCCATAGATTTGGGAACAATGTGGAGGAGCTGAAAGTTAGTGAATGCATCCCCCAGCACCACCTTAAAGCTAAAGAATAAGTTGTATACTATGGAACTTCTTACACTGAAATGAGGACCCCTTGCATGTTATAGTGGATCATGCATCAAAGCAGCTGACAATGTCTGTGAAAGCTGAAGGAGTTACCTTTAGTACTTGAAAGCAGTACAGCTAGGCTGACTACAAAGAGAAACAAAAAAAGCATTGACAGAGCTGAGAGGTAAGATCTGAGTCTAAACATAAAAAGCTTTAGCCTACAGACTTCGTTGAAAAAAGCCTCTTCCTCAGCAAGGCACAAAAGGCAGACAACAATAACTTCACTGGAAGGAGAGCCACTGTATACAATTTAATGAGATTCAATTCATTCTGTAATTGGGTCACATCAGTAAAAATGAATGCAAATTTATGGGCTTACAATGTGTTTCACAGTAACGAAGGCTTAATGAATCAGCTTTTAAAAGCAATGGTTTGTATTTTCACCCCAAATCCCTGTCCTGTCATTAACCAACCCTACAAATGTCCCAAGAAAGTATGGTATCAACTATCTACAGAATACATGCAACAGAAATCAAGATGTAGCTCAAAACTTGCTACCTTTTTAATTAAGAGTTTATGTCTTCACCTCCTCCCATCAATGCAGGCAGCTCAAATTAAAACAAGATGAGTACTTAAGAAATCACTGCTTTGGGGTGCTGATGTCATGAGTAGAAAACTCCACTGGAAAGCCAGGCATGATGTGGGTTCCAGTAATACAGCACTGCAAAAAGAAGCCCAAATCCCACCATCTTTCCAAAAAGAGGAAGAAATCACTCAGAGGCCCTTAAAAAGGATTTTATTTTAACAAGAGAGAAATCCATTTCCTCTAGACTTTGGAATGTAGGTCTCAAGGGAAGAGAAAGTGCTTCCTAAAATGATGGAATTACTTATAGGAATGTATGCTAATTTAACAGAATTAAAAACACTTACTGTGGAAGTGTCCTGCTCTGCCATGCTTGCAAATAGAAGCTGAGCTATGCGTTTGAATTTCAAAGAAGCACAAAATATTCTGAGCTGGGAGAAAAGCACAATGGTCATCAAGTCCAACTCTTAAGTGAATGGCCCAAAGGGAGACCAAACCTGTGACCCTGGTATTATCAGCACCATGCTCTAACCAACTGAGCTAAAATTTATTACAGTAGAGACTTCTACTTTTTGGAAGGTTCCAGTCCTTTCATTAGAACTTTACTTGCAGAAAAAATCACAATAATTTAGGTTGGAAAGGACCTCCAAGATCATGGAATCCAATCTTTGACCAATATCACCTCTTTGTCAACCAGTCCATAACATGAAGTGCCACCTCCAGTCATTTCCTGAACATCTCAAGGGATGGTGACTCAACCATCTTCTTGGGAAAACCTCCTGAGGATTCCCCAGAAAATTCCCAACGCTGACTCAAAAGAAATTAAGTCCCCAAATATTGTCAGGGTCCATATGTTGTATTTCAATACAAGCCTGCGTTAGGTTTGTGTAAAAAGAAATCTTAATCACAATTGCTACTCCTTTGGGACTTTCATCTGGGGGACTCAGGATAATAAAAGGAAATCCTAGACAGAGCATGGAGAGTAAGATCATCAAAAATTTTACCTTTTCTTGGACTTCAGAGGAGCCTGCTCCCTCTAGCTGCAGTCATTTTTCTTAAAGCAAGATTATTCCTGCTGCTGCATCTAGAGCACATTTGCAGAAGTGGATGGGAGAGGATCAGTAGCATGCTTCTGTACTGCTAACATTAAATGAGTTCTTTCATGCACTACTCTGCTTTTATTTCTCAATCTGTACAATATCAACTTCACTAAACCACAGCAATATTCTGTTATCCCAAATTTGCAGTGTAAATAAACATTTACAAAGCTAATTTATCTTGCTATAAACTGTATGATTGAAATACATATTTTCCACTGTTTCAGTAGAGCACCATCCAAGCAGGGTCTTGGGGTTGTGCTCTTTGCTCTAGCTCTGACTTGCTGTGTCACTGGGGAGTAATCTTTTAACCTTTCTGCGCTGTGTTTAATCTAAATGTAAAATGAACTGATATTATAAACTCCCCTGAAGTGTTTCCATCCCAAGTGTGTTGTAAGGCTTAATTAATTAATGTCTGTGAGGCACTTCATGCAAAAGTTCTTCATGTGAAAGACAGTTATATTGAGGTACTGATTGCTTATCATGTTTGTTAATGCTGAATAGCAGAAAACCATTTTCAAAATATATTTTCCATGTATTTTAGAATCTGGTTAGGCAGAATTATTATAGGGGAATTTACAATTTCAAGACTAATTCACACTTGTTTCAGACTCCTGTCTCAGCTCTGGAAGATCTCCTTGTACTTGGCTCTCCAACTGGCTCTCACAGATCCCCTGTGCACCTCAAATCCCCCAGCACTGGAGCCTGAATGGAGTCAGGGAATCCGGAAGCTATTGCCAGATCTCAAGGAATTCTCACAGGAAACTGTCCAGATCACCTAGAGAGGTGCTGACACACAGGGGGTTTACTCTCTAAAGGCAGCTTTTCCAGCAGGAAGGATGCTTTGAATTCTGTTGTGTTTCAGAGTATGGAGATGGACTGCTGCAGCATGTAGACATTGGATGGGATTAAAAATAATAACAAAAAGCAGTTACTGCCAGGGACTAGATGATCTTTAAGGTTCTTTCCAACTCAAGCCATTCTGTGATGATTCTCTGAGTAACCTGGTCTGACTTCTTGCCCAACTTTCATGATTCTCTCTCCATGCTTAGATGCTTCCTTATGTCATTGCTGGTAATCTTCTACCTGCCTCCCCAGTATCCTTGTTTTTCAGTCACTGAGTTAACATGGCTTTTTGTCTCTGACTGGCAGAGATGTTCTGGTCTGTTCACCAGAGAAAGATTTTACTGTCCATCAGAGAAAGATTTTGTATCCTTACAGAAAAACTCCATGGTATATTTTTATGAATGACTGCACAAAATCTACCACAATTTATAAGAGGTTCATAGGCTACCTCAAATCATCTCAGCCCTATCATAATGTCTTCAGATAGCAGATACACAAAACTTCCATTACTGAGCTTTCTGTTCCTAATCTTTTCTATGGATCATATAATTTTACTCAGGGCAGTAAACAAACTTAGAAGAACTAAGAATATTAAAGTACATAAAATTTGGTCATAAACTATGTGGTACTGCAACGGCAGGCTGCAGTTCTATTCACTGAAGAATCAGAGATTTAAACCTGTAATAATTATGTTATGCTGTACATATTGATTAAAAAAATGTTTTGTGCATTAAATATTCACAGATACCTGTAGATATATTCTAGAAGTATAGAAAACTTTAAGGAGTTTATGAATTTTCACAAGAATTGTAATACATACAATACTCCCTTTTGTTTAAATGATGTCATCATGTTAAGCATTTGAGAAAAAGACAACAGTACCAAAGAAGAAAAAAGAACTATTTTGAAATTTCAGTTGTTCTAAACAAAAATATTTGATCTCAAAAATATGGAGTCATAGAGCATCTCAATGATATCGTTATTTTATTTTGGAAGAAATGAGACCTCAAATATGAGGTGTGAGCAAGCGTTTAGTCCATAGCAAGTGTTTATAGTCCACTAGGTTAGGTGAGATTTGGAAAAATGGAAAGCCTCCTGGAACTATCACCATTGTGTCATTTTCGCCTCAAATTGGTATGACTTCACTCCAACAAGTTAATAAGCATTTCAACTATTAGTTCATTATGAACAAACTCATCCTTTTCAATTATATATGATTAGATTAAGAGCTCCCGAAAATTATCTACAATTATTAGTAAATTATTAATATGACAAATACTTTCAAGAGTTTTTAGGCAAGCTAAAACTACTGGGTTTCCATTTTGCTAAGCTTTTAATGTTGATATTTCTTTCTGTTTTTACCAATACCTTAAATATAATGAATATTTGCTATGTTAAAAGGATTACATAGCTGCAGTCATTTAACAAACAGCACCAGCAACTGAGCCCCCACAGAATACACAGAATACAGAGATGTATATGTGCAAAGTGTCCAAGGAACACTGTCACGGGTTGGCAGGCAGTGATGCACCAGTGCCTAAGCCATGAAAGAAGCCAAGAATCCTGATCTGCAGTTCCTTCTCCAAGCAAAAACACAATCCTGGCAAACCCTTAAACACCTTTTGAAGGTCACTGCTTTTAATGTCACCCAATTATTCTATTAATATAGGTTTATTTATATGATTGCTGCCTTTGTGGTATTCAAAACTAGCCCAGATTAAACACGAGAATTTATATAGTAATTAAATGTACAGCATTAGCATTGAATGACCTATGAATATGACTTTTTTAATGGAACTAATTCTCAAAACACAGTCAACTTCAGAGCTGCTAGAAATGTTACAGTAGCTCCTATAGAAAGGGAAAAGCAGTGTTCTGTTAGGTTTAAGGTTTCAATTACATATTTTATTTGTGTTTGAGAAATCTGTAAAATGAAAGGGTTTCCCCCTTTCATGGGATAACAATTTCTGCCTGTGACCATCCAAACTCCTGTTCTGTACTACAATATTTCACATCAGAGCAGGTATTAAAGACCTTTTGTTCCCTGTGTCAAATCAAAACTCCTGTGTTATATTCTGGGCTCCTCTTCCTTAGGCTAAACTGCTTCATTCCCATGCTTCAATTGCAAAAAAATAGTTAGCTCAAAACTCAAGATGAGAATTGACATTAATAGAAAAGATATTTTGCTGTGAAAGTGGATAGTGTGCATCAGTTGACATTCTCTAAGTGCTCTGAGATGTTCAAATGAAAGTTGCCAGCACTAATACCCAGTACAAGCTGTATTACTATTAATGCCATCTAACAAAAATTGCTGTTTTAAGAAAGAGGTTTTGCTATTTTTACAGTTAAGCTACTACTGCAATTGGCTAAGAGAGAGAAAGCTAATGGTATAACAAATGATTCCAAAGATTACTATAAAATAATTCCACTGAGAGGTTTAGGTGACATCTTTAACCATAAGAGATCCACCTACACAAAATTTCTAAATATTTATAACAACACAAGGAGGAAATTAATGCTGTGTAAATCCCTGCAGAATACTTATTTTGCTGAATATGATTATATTGGAATAAGAAATTCTAATTTACTTATGTGAATATATGAAAATTAAAGCATTAATTATTCATACAAATAAAATGAGAAAATTAATATAGGTTGTATATTACAGTTCCAACACGATATAGCCTGATCCCCTCCTCCATGGACATGGAACCTGCTGCTTTCCCAACTGTGCAAAAGTGCCACACAAAAGTTGGATAATTTCAAGCTGTGAAAATTTTCTCAGCAATGCAGGATTTGGGTACAAGGTTTCAAGAGTCCAAGCCTGTTCAATTCATTTTGTGTGTACTAAAGTTCAAGAGCAAACTGCTACCCTTTCTTCTAGTTCTCATCTTATCCTGCTACTTCAGGGTTTATTTGAAAAGCCTGACCCCAAACGTGTCACTTTAAAAGAAATTAAGATTTGCAGTATTATTGAAGCTTGAGGTTTTACCACAGTCTTCAGTAGCATTTCTTGTTACGATGAAGCATCTGGTAAGTCTGAAATTTCATGTGAATTTTCAAGTTTAAAAGGGAAAATAAAAGACTTCAAGGCTACGTTTCTATGGAGGGAGAGGAGAGGAAGGAGGAAGGAAGAAGGAGAAGGGAGGAGAGAGGAGAAGAGAAGAGGACCAAAAAAATTACTCATGCATTTAAAAGCAAGAAAAATGCGCATAAAAGCACTTTCCCTAGAACTACAGAAAGCCAAGGACACTCCTTAGTCCCTGCACCAATTCTCAGTGGTTTGTACGTCAGTGGGCTGCAGTGAGACAAGCAACTTGGACAGTGGCCTTAAACCCCATGGTAGTTTCATCACACAGCACTCTAAAGCATCAGTGAATATTTAGAAGGAAAAGGAATCCCCATAGAGATTTTTATATGTTGATTGGTTTCTCATGGCAGAGCATTGTTAGAAAAAATGCTCTGAAAAAAAAACGTTTTCTCCTACTTTTATTGCTTCTGTCTCTGGGCAGATTCAGAACAAAGTTACTAATGATGCCCTAAAAACAAAGCCCTTTGCCAAACTGTCTGTGGCTCAAGTCCCTGCAATATCAGCTGTGTTTTAACGATCTGACTCCTGGCAAGCTGTGCAGCAAGTCTGCATGCGAGACCAAATCTTCAGAGTGAGGGTTCTGTATTCCCATTAAGCCACATGGAAGGAAAAGAGGACTGAAAAAATGGCTCAGGAATACCATGTCCCATGAAGACTTCTACCACTCACCACTGACAGATCACCTGCTGCTGTCACATCTGTATGTTATTCCCAACACATTTACATTTGCTCTATTAACAGGGTGAACTCCGGTTTTACTAGGGATGACTCAGGTGGCACATTCAGCATTGGGGCTGTTATTGTCTTAAATGGTTGATGGCTAAGACCTGCCTGGTTCTGTTACAGCAGGTGCCTTCAGCTGGAGAGGCTACCAACAATGACTGCAGGGAGAAGACATCACTGTACAGACCTGTCACCCCCTCCTGAATCTGCAAATGCTGGCCAGCACTGCTACCATGAGTGATGTTCCATCACAGCTCAGCTGCCTCCCACCTGCTATCAACACTCTATTAGCATGAAGCTTCCTCAGCACTCAGCTTAAAGTTTTCCAATTTTTTTTTTCACACTATATATTTTAGTTTAAATGCTTTCTGGTGGACAGATGTATATTTTCACAAAGGATTAGTAGTAAGAGCAGGTTTCCTTTTCTAGACTGGCTTGGCCATCCAAATAGTGGATGTTGTTTAAGCTGGCTTCAGTACTCTCTGCTTGTCTTCTTGTCCCTGAATTATCCTTCAGGTAATGGTGGTAAAAACATTTATGCAATCAAGTTGCAAGGAAGCAGGAAGTCTGGTCCAGCTGATAGATAACCCACGAGAAAATAATTACTATACTGTTACTAGTGTTACTCTTTTGCAAGTGAACCAGTTTCCCAGCCCAGTTCACAGAATGGCTGCACAGACACAGACACAGAATCAGCACTGGGCCAGCAGCATACAGTAGATTAATGAACACTCAAGGCAGAACTGTGGCTGAAAAGCTGTTTGTTAGACTGCCCTCTTGCTTGAAAGGTTGCAATCTGGAAGTCACAGTGTACATATTAATGCAATGCCTTCTAACATGGCCTGGTCAAAATCTCAGGGAGAAAAACATCCAGTTACACTTTCTGACATTCATGCCACATGCATCTGTAAAATTGAGGCTTGAGACAACACAGAAAATAATACGCATGATTTAAACACTTCTTGTTATTCACTGTGTGCTCCTTGCTTAGTAAGAAAAAAAAGGGGAGGGGAGAGAGAAAGGGAAAATAAAGAAATAACCTCCTTTGCAGGAGATTTAAATTATTTTACCCTGTGCACTGGAGATTTCATGTCAGGTAGCTGTACATTTTTACCTGCATTAAAACATTAATGTGTTCTTAACAATTTAAGACCAGAATTGTGATCCCTCTGTAAATACAGGGAATTAAACCCCATTCTGTTGTGGTGCTGAATGCTGAGTAAATCTCGAAGTTGTTGAGCTGTTAGTTTTTTATTTTGTATATCTTGCCTCTATGAAATCAATTTTTTCAATCATACTGAACAGTCACCTGCAGCCTGCACTCTGAAGTGTCTTGCTTGCCTTGGATGGTGATCCCTCAGTTGCACTTTGCTCACAGCATTTCTAACAGTGGGGTACATTTCTCTTTGTGTTTTTTTTTTTTTTACTTGCTTCTGGAAATACATCTGAAATCACTGGATGAATGTTTTCCAGCTTTCTTCCAGGTTCCCTCCAGCCCTCTTTTACTACTCCCAGATGAAAAGGACCTTATTGGAAAAACCTTTTAAAATTGAATAAAGACAAAACACTCCCTCTGACCTAACCTGTGAATTTTAAAAGATATAGTGCTACCTGCTATGACATTTTCTTTCAAATGCACTTTAGACCAGGCCAAGAAAAGAAATATATATTTGTACCAGTGCATTTGAGACAGTTCCTTTTTTGAGCCAGAAACACTTCAGTGAAAATAAACAGCACTAAATGAAATTAAAACTAGGCTAACAGATTGAAATTATCATGAGAAAAGCAGTGACAAAAATACAAGTGCAAACCTTTTCTCATCTTCTAAGTTCTTAGAGAGCTCTTTACGCCACCAAAGACTTTAGCAAAATGTCAACACGACCAGAAAGAAAACCAAGTTAATTTTCACCCAAGTTCTTGAAACTCAACCACTCACACAAATATCTGAGCACGAAGGACATGAACAGCAAAAGTTATACTGCTATGGAAGTGACAAGTGTCTAAAATTGTTGGCATCCCTCATTGGTCATCAAATGGACAAAATTCACTGTATTCCCCCAGAAAATACTGGCAGTATTTTAGTCTCTGAAGAAGCTTGAGTTTAAATAAAGTTTGCTTTATAAAGGAGACATAACCATCACTATCTCACACAAACAGCCCAACAGTTAAATCTTTTACCTGTCAGACCTTGACAGCTTTTATCGGTATTTAAAACACATTCATAAGCCTATCCCTGTTTTCTAAGCACGTATTTACCCACAGATTTCCAGGTATTACACATAAAGTTCAGTTCACACGTAAATATGTGATTTTCTAGAAATTCAGTCCTAATACAAACCAGTGCCTCACTTCTGATCTCCCCATTCTTCACTTTCTTGCATCAGGTCTATTTATGATTCATTGCTATAAACCCATCAGTATCCTCTCCTAAAAACTGTCTACTGTATATGATTAGACCTTTTTCAAGGAATTCACCCTGTAATGTTGTGCTGAACTTTACCAAAGTCCAGCTCAGGTATAAGTGATCAATCAGTGAAGTTGCTGTTGTTCTACCATCCCATTGCACCCTTGCAAGGATACAACTTGATAAAACTTCCATTAGTCTAATCTTTCGATGCTCAGTGCCAAAACCACTATGTCATTCCTCTCCTTTACATACCCTTGGACAATTTCAAACAAAGCCTTCCCCTACATGACCTGTCCACCTGTACATTTCCTCAATAATGCACGTGAATGTGCAGGGTCTCCAGATAATGGTTTTTCACATTTAATTTCTAGGGAATGTCAATTTGCATCAAGAGATATGCACAGCGCATGTTAATCAAATTCCATGACTGTAGGGGCCTGAATGTACCTACCTCATGAGTATGCATGCAGCTCTGCTTTTTGTGTAAGACACAAGCCTATTTCTTATCAGAGAGGGAGTGCAGTTATGTGTATATATTTTCTTCCTCCTTGCTCTTTTTTTGCATAAAGCAGATGAGATCCAGTGTTTGCCAGAGCAGACATATTTTTTTTCCAAGGTACCACAGCAGCCTAGAGCTGGATGATAAAACTTGCCTGCCATCCATATAATGCAACTGCAGTTTGAGTGTTCTGGATTTCATGCTTTTGTGTTGCACAAGCATAAAGCTGAAATCACAGACAGGGTGATAAATGTTAACAATTTATTCAGGGTTTGAAAACACTGAGAATCAACTCCCTCCCTTGGTCTTCTTTCATTCAGACATTTAACATCAGCAATGGCTATCAGATCCCCTTGTCTGACCTTCTGTGTAATACATGCCCTAAAGTTTTACCACCACCTGTGTATTGAGCTGGCATTTTTTTCTTACTTTTAACTGAAATATATCTTCTAAAAATATGTTTTGTATTGCTCTATCTTTATTTGGAGGCTTCAAGAAATAAGGATTCCATATCCCTTAATATTTGTTCCAATGGTTAATGAATCTCACACTTAGAAATGAGGCACTGATTATTAATTTCTTTGGATGAAAAATCCAGCTATTCATTTTCTTCATGTCTTTCCCTGTTAGATTAATGAGGGCATTATTATTTAGTAATTTTGACTTTTGAAAGTACTAATGTCTTGCAATCAAGTCTCTTCTCAGTCTATTTTTGGTTCAGCTAAACAGACCTTGCTCTTCAGGCTCGTTCTGTAATGAATTTGCCATTTTTTATCTTCTGCATTGTTTAAACTAGGGAAATAATCCTTTTAAAATGGTATTCTTGTAACATGCTAATGATACAAGGCAGTATGTGTCCAGGTACCTCAGTTACAGATGCATTTCAAGTTATAGCCTGTACAAATGCCTTATTTACATCCACAGTTATGTTCATTCTCCACAGAACTGAAAGAGCAGAGCTTGCAGTTCTAGGAGTAATTCTTCAGTTATAAACACTGCTAACACATCCATATTGTACCATGCATTCATTACCTAAATCAAACCTGACTGTAGACAGAGAGTGAAGGACAAAAGAATTAAGTATCTTTTCCAAGAGTCAAAGCTATGGAGAAATAGGCTTAGGACAGTCTGGCATCCAGTAATGTAAGCTGCCTGCCTTTCCCAGACCCCATCTGCTCTTTCAATAAATCCTTTAAGTGCTCTTAGTGACACAAAAGATTCTGGAATCTGAAGGGTTCTTCTGATATTTAGCATCCATAGACCTGGGGCAAAAGGGGCCATATTTCCATGAAATCTGCTAGGTATAATTTATTCAATTTGCAAGAAGAATGTTTCAAAACATTATTTATGATGAAGAAATGTGTGAGGAAATTCTGCCTGTAACAGAAAATCTGACTGAAACCCAATTATTTTCGGGTCTGAGATTTCTGCAAATGGCTTACCCTGTCCATGAGATTTAAAAGTAGGCATTAATGAATCTCTGCTGTTTTCCATACTTTCTATTTTTTTTCAAAGGCAAACTGACAGTCCCATATTCACATAAAGGTGACACTCTCACACATTCACTATTGGCACGGCATATAACCTAGCTGTCAAAAAATGTGTTCAACTAATAATCAGCATAGAAATGTTTCTCATTAGATGTGTATATTTCTTTTCTTACCAGAAAAGAAAATCCTGACTTACAAGGGAATTTTTTTTTCTTTTTAATTTTGTTGGTTGAAGCCTAACTCTATGGCTAAAAAGAGAGCACAAAATGAAAATCCTATAAAGACCTAAGCCAATAAAATGGTTTAGATTTGATCTGCCCTGGTCCAAAGAAACTCCATAATGGATAAGTGTTGTGCCAGCAAACCTGACCTTAGATCTCATCTCAGCATGTCAAATTTTGCTAAGAAGGCTGGGACACACTTTTGCTTATCTGTCATTTTCTTTATCATGGACCTTGATCCTTGACAGAGAGTGCTCAAAAGGACCCTAATGCTATGCTGGACCTCATGCAAGATACACTTCTAACTTGTGAGGGCTTGGAGTCCTGTCCTTTGGTACTCTCCTTTGCCAGATTCAGAGTCCAAAGAGTGGTCATATGGTAAAAACCCTTTTCCCCAGATGCTTTTGGACAGGTGAATAACTTGGTTCTTTCCACAACAATCACATTACTTTTTTCTCCTTTTTCAAACTTTGTACTATTTAAGCATGTCTAGTTTCACTGGCTTTGCACTATACAGTGCTGCTATCATCAAAGGAAGAGTTGTAAAATGAGTCTTCATCTCACTAGGCGAATTTATTGCTGTCATAAAAATAAAGGCCCCCAAGGTTCATTGCATCCAATGTACTGAAGACACAGAGTGCAAGCTTGGGGAATTTACTGTAGTACACCACTGTGTCATTGTACCTACCTGAAAACTTGGCTCAGCTGACATCTGAAACTATTATTAAAGAAAATGCAACCTAAGGGGAAAGAACCAGGGATGTTTGATTTGTCAAAAGAAAAATGTACATTATTATGCAGTCAGAAAGCAAGTTTTAAGCTCAAGTGAAGATGTTAGCTGGGCTTGATTAATGCCTTCATAAATAATTTGCTGAAACAGAGCCCTTTTACAAACTGCATACTTATCTGGTTTGGGAGTTTACCCCTTATGGGAATCAATACTATTTGAGCAGGAATTTGAAAATGGTTTCAAAGCTAGTTTTTTAAAGGTGGTTATCCTGAAACTTTCAGGAAAGAATGTTTTGTCCAGTGAGTCCAAGACAGGCCAACAGGAAACCCCAGATTGCCCACAGCAAGAGAAAGAGCTGGAGAACAGACTGTGCTCTGGAGACCTCCCAGTCTGGCAGTCACACTCACAACACCTGAGCTGGGACCAAAACCCCAGCAACAGCCACAACACCCCACAACAGCTCACACAGTGAGTCAGATCAGCTTTCCTTCCTTTCCCAGGCCAGAGTCCCAGATATCTCAGTCCTTAAAATAACTTAATCACTCCACAACCACAAAGTGACAGCTCAAGCTGGGTAGCTCCAAGGAGGGACCCCAAACAAAGGAAACCATGGCGTTTTCTACCCTCACAATCTATGCACACGGAGGCCTGGGGACATCAGCTCCATGGAGTCTGTGGTCACCTGGCTGGGCCAGGGTCCCTGTGCCCCTTGCTGTGCAGAGGGTGAGCACCAGTCCATGGCCTCTTGCCTCAGGCTCCCATCACCCAGAGCTCAACCTGCAGCTCCCACTGCAGCTGCACACTGAGCCCCCTGCACTAAACTGATTCCTCAACAGGCTGCATCAGATGAGGACAGAGCAGGTGGTAGGAAGCTTTAGGATATTCAGCAAACAGTCTTTGCCAGACATTCTGCAAGACTGGAGGTGCTTGCTGAGTAAAACATGTCTGCAAGCAACACTGTCCAGGTTGCTCTGTTGATAACGTGGGTCACTGGAGGACCAAACAGAAGACAAGACCTAAGTATGCAAAGTGCTGTTCACTCCCAGAAACAATTCTAGCCCTGAAGATACTACGGCCTAAAGAAAATGGGAAGGAATTTTAGTGAAATAGAAGTAAACATGGTAAAGTGAGTCTCCCATGGTTGTACAAGAAGTCAGCAATAGACCTCAAGGTAAAAAAAAAAAAACCCAAAAGTAAAAAAAAAAAAAAAAAATATATATCAAATCAGCCTGCTGCCTGTACAACACAGTACTATCTTCTAGATCAGCAACAGTATCAGCTGAAGGACTAATCCCCAGTTTAAGGGTTCACCCCACCTAATTCAAAGGCCTGCTTCTGAAAGCACTGGCTAGATACGTCATTCTGACAAACAGACAATTATTAACAGAACACCTCCTAGGTTTTTCATGTCTTTTGTCTAGGAGGAATCACAACATGGATGTCTCCAGGGTTTTGTAAATGCAACAAGAAGAGACCTACCCATAATGAGGACAAGCATCACCGGAATCCTTTGATCCAATTTGTGGTTGAACATGAAGAAAAACCAGGGCTGATTCTAGAATTTAAAAATGGCAGAGAGAAAATGTTGTAAAGTAAAAAATTAAATTATTCTGCTGATAGCAATTGTAACTGTGCAAGCTGTCCAGAGAAAATTTCTAATTCTCAATGGTTTCATGTGATCATATGTACTATCAACAAAGAAAAAATAAGGATTTTCACTGATATTCCTGGGAAAATTCCCCAATGATCCTAATGTAAACACAGCACTGATGTATATTCTCAAAATAAATACCACTCAACAGACTGATCATACCACATGAGAACACAGCTTTAAAAGCCTATGTGTTCTAGTCATTTCTGGCAAGAGGGACTGCTGGGATAGAGATGGGGAGATGACTTTGCCAATTGTTTCAAACTTGCTGCAGAAACATAGCCTAGGCAGAGATATAATTGTATAATATCATGTGTGTATATGAGGGAATACTTTCCTTTTGCTAATACATCCTCTTCCAGTGTAAACACATATTAAAAATTTAAATATCTTTTTTAAAAATCAGACAATTTACAACCCTGAACACATGGGTTTATTTGCCCTTAAGACAATTTTCTCCTATTTTCCCCCTCCATCCTTTTCTAAACAAGGAAGCTTCCTAACAAAAGATTTCTACATTATTCCAAATCTTAAAGCCTAGTTTCAAATAAAACAAACAGAAATGTTCAAATATAGATCAAAATTCATAGATTCCTTATGCTAAGACAGCCAATATATGAAACACATAGCTGGAGTCATGCAACAGAGGTGAACTTTTGCAGAAAGCATGTGTGAGTGATATTACTTGATGGAAGGAATACAGGATGTCTTTCCATCATTCCTTAGCTGTAAAAGATTATTCCAGCTGTCATATGAAAGTCCCACAGCTATAGCAGGACAGTTTTGCCCATCTTCTGCAAAAGCCTACGTGTTTCCCAGGAAAAAGAAGCCCAGCACATTGTTCAGCATCTCACTGAAGCTGAGGAATGGGCTGGAAGCACAAGAAAGACTCATGGAAGCTGTGACAGGTCTGGACACCTGGCCATCTCTTTCCAGAGGACAAACAAACTAGAGTGATTTCAAACAGACATAAATGATAAACCACTCAAAAAGCTTCACTTGTTAAACCTATGTCTTCACAAAGTTACTTTAATTTGGTGTGAAAGTAACTACTGCAGAAGTAGCCTTGTAACACCTAAAGAGAAATTCGAAGTATGTGTTGTCAGCTGAATTTTCATTGCTACTTTGATGATAAATCAGAGGGAGCCTGTATCAATTCAGCTGAATGTGTCACAAACCAGCAGGACTGAGATTACCATTGTGCTCTCACGCTGCGGATCAGACATCAAATTTTGTGCTTCCCCTCTCCTGCATTTGGTCAGGACAAAGACATCTCAGACTGCAGTTTGTAGTCTGGAGTGCTATAAAAATGAGGGATAATGAATACCACAAAAAAGCATGAGAGAACAGAAAGGCAGCAATCTAAAATTTTTCAGCATTTGTCAGCAAAAAGTAGCGATCATCTCAGTGGCTAGAAAGGGGATACTGGAGCACCTGTCAAAGGGTTAGTTGTGAGGCTTTTTCTATTAAAAACCTGTTCTTCAAAGAACTCCAAAATCTGCATGCTTTCTTAAGATGCACCTCCATTAGTGTTTCAGCTTCAGCTCAGGCACAGCTTTGATTCAGCTCTGCCACCTTCCTGCCATCTGCGACCATTTGCCAGTCACTGATCTCAGTTTCTGAGTGGTTTGGGTGCTTGCATGCTAAATCCCTGTCAAAGGAAACCAAACAAACATCTGTGTTCCACATGTGCTTCATCATTTATTGGGGCTCACAGAGCTGTGAATGACCCTAAAGGCCAAACTAGACGAAGTTTTCCCTCAGGGTTACACAGCACCCATCCACCATTGAAACACTCTTGAACCCTTCAAAGATCCTGTGACAATCTGTTGCATTTTACAAGGGACCTAGTTCAGTGTTTCCATCTGGCACCAACTGACAGCACTCCACTGACTATTCCAACTGATCTATCAGCTATTCCCTAAGATGAAGACACATTTTACAATTTTGCCTAGCTCTTATCTGGTCTCTGAATCTTTATTTTAGTCCCCTTCTCCTCTGTTTTTTGGTTTTTTTAAAATTTTCTCAGCATGTTGTCACCTAGTCCTTTCTCCCAGCAGAAAATCAACAATGTTGCAATTTGACAAACAAAGGAAATACTCACAAAGTTTGCTTGAAGATTGGAAAGATTTCCTTATAAGTTATCATTACACGATGTCAGCCTCCTGTTGGTTGCTGGGATAAATGGTGTTTAGTATTCACTCACACGTGGACAACATAAAAAGAGAAGGCAGACAGAGATGCAACACACTTGAAGGTGGCAAAATGTGGGCCCATTTTTTGGGAGTTCTGTGCTGAAACTGCACCTCCACTGGATTTACTGTTCTCTGCTGTCATATCTGACCCCGTGACACCAGCACCAAGAGTGGGTCACCAGCATCTCCCATCTTTGTGCTCCCAAAAAACACGTGCAAGGATGCAGTCCAGGGGGCTACTTTACCCCACCCAATCTGCCCCTGCAGCACCTTTAATAGCTCCCAGTACCAAATAAGATGGATGGAAAAGCAGCACTGACTTTCTGCTCACGTTTAGTCCAGGCTGGGAGGGACAAAGAAGGGTGATTGGGGTATCTTGTACAATAATAGGATTGTGCTCTGAAATGCAGAGAAGTGCTGCATGTCAGAAAGCAGAGTGATGGCAAGGGCTTTCATGTTTCTGAAAGCAATTGTCCCAAAGCCACATAGCAACTACCTCTGTAAGGAAATACCTGCCCACTCCCTACGCTCTCTGAATGCCAGGCTTAGTCTCAGCATCAAAAAGAGCCTGGAATGCGATGTGCCATGATAAAAGAGTCCTGCTAGACTTCCACAACAGCCTGTCTTTGTGAATGCCCTGTCCCTTGTAGGAAGCAGCAGTGAGACCACTATTAAAGGCATAGTTTATACCTCTGCACTGTTTTGGACTTAATCCCTTAGCCAGAAGGATTAAGGAGGTTTAGGGGAGCAGGAAAGGTTCTGCTGCTCCTGAATGCCTATTGTGTGCATGCAGTGTGCTGACCTCTGAGCACGGCCTGCAAGCATTGTGTTTTCCCAAGCATGTTCAGTTGTTTTCCTTGATTTTATTTCTGCAGCTGGGCAAATACCACATTTTCTTGAAATGGAGCCCTACTAGTTTTTTCAGTCAAAGGAGAAGGGATTGATTTGTTTGAAAATGTAGCAATTTGCACAGGCTTTGAAAATACATGAGGACGATCACTCGTATCACGAGGCAAAATACAGCACAAACTAAAGAAGCCTGCAGCGACTCTCCAAATCCCAGTTGTTATGTTCCTAGGCCCTGACTGCAGGACAAGGTGTGATTTCCCACTCAGAGATGGAGCACAGTGAGAACACCACTGGTAATCTGGAAGACAGCAATGGAAATGTGCATGTGTGTCCATAACCGAGACATACAGGACTTGCACACCACCATGTGGCACAGCCACGGCTCTGACTGCCTTCTCCAGCTAAAATTTGCACCATTCATCCCATCTTCACTTACCAGAGGTACCCTGCCACGGGTAGAGAGAGACAATGAGACATTACCTAGGTACTCCCAGTAACTGTTGCTACCTCCAGGAAGAGAGCTAAGATTCACTTAGAATGTTTTCACTGTATCTCCTGGTTGTCAAGAGTTTGTGTCTGAAGGTATCTTAACTTCAGTTTGTTTCCTCATTTTCACAGGTGTAGTTCTTGCTCAATCTGACATTTTAGAAGACAGTATACACTACTTGGGAACTATAACCTTACACTGACTACATTTTTCAGCAACATGTAGACAAAGACAGAAATTGCAAAAGAGCAGCTCATAACAAGCAATAACTCCACTGAGTTCTGTGCATTTTGTCATTATCAGTACTATTAATGATCTGGATTGCTGACAGAGAAACTGTGGTTATATTATAGGTGTAGGCCCTCAGAACAAAAATTCTGTGAGAAACAAAGCCAGTCCACAAACCTACATGCAGCAGTGGTCACTGCTTCTGAAACTGTGAAAGGAAAGATAAAAGATAGAAGAGAAATCCAGTCCTAGTAAATAATCTAAATGATGTTCCAAACATAAAAGAAATAATTTTAAAAGGTATTAAAAACTTTCGTATATGGATTTTAATTAACCAGATTTTAAAAACAAGTGAAAGCAAAACAAAAACTAAGGACTAGAAACAAAATATGAAGCTGCTCAGACTTTTCCATGGAGTACTGAGGATTCTGAAGTACATACATTTAGCCATACACATTGCAGGACAGGAATGCAGGAAAGGATAAAATGAAATGAAGAAGAATGGAAAGATTAACTTATAAATGAAGGAAAAAGAGATTTGTCAGAAACAAAAGTCAGGTGTCTGCAAGCAGCAGGGGGAAACAATAATACAAAAGAGAACTGATCGTTTCTGAACAACCAGAAAGGACTTTCAATTTAATAAAGACAGCAGCACCTAGAGAACATACCAAGACATTCTGCAGCCCTATCAAGCATCTGGCAGGCAATTCCATTACATTAGAGACAGGAACCAAAGACATTACAGCACTAATAAAGGTTGTTATATACATTAGGAGACAAGGGGCTAACAGAGGTTCATGTCATGCTGAGACATTTTGACAGTAATGGAATTTCAGTAATCAAACCACTCTACACAAAAATAAAATGTTCAGGCAGTTTAATATCCCAGGCAGAGGATCAGCACAAACTGTAGCTGCACTAGTTTTTAAGGAAGAAATGTTGCACTTATAAGTGGCATGTGAAGAGAGAAAGCAAGACATTGAAAACAAGGCATAGAAAATAGGGCACATCTTGTTCCATGCCTGGTTATCTGAGGTCCACAGCAGGGAAGCTGTCTTACTACTTTGGCTCCTTTTCTTCATGCCCCTCCTTAAAATCCACCCTGCAAACTTCTTCTAACCTTGACTCTAGTGAAGCAGAGTCTACCTTAAAGGAATGAAGATTAGCAGAAAAGTCCAGAGCATTTGAACTACTCAGCATGCAAAATTGGCTTCCTAAGAAATAGTTCTCACCTGTTAGCTCCAGTGAATGATTACAGTATTTAAGAACAAGAGAGACAAAGTGTATTTTTAGCATCAATGTACAAAGAGTAAGACACATGCCATTCATTGATAAGCAGGACAGAAAGGCTGTACCAGAGCTGTGGTGCTGAGAGATGTAGTGTTGCTTTGCCAAGCTTCTCCTGCTCCTTTTCCCCTCTATTGTCACTGATTCAATGGCATTACCTATCAATGCATGCAATTCACATTAGAAGTATATGTTTTTATCCACTGCACATTCTACTTGCACATGTACAGCCTGTACTCAGAGAGAGTACGGCTGAAGCATTTGAAAACCTCAGAAAACTGAGCTAGCTGCAGCTTGTGAGCTGGTTAGCAATGTGTTCCTATACATACTATAAACATCAGAAAACACTTTCTCCCTATTCCAGAAAAAGACAAGCAGTCATCCATTTCCTCCTTCCCATGTTCAAGGCCATTCTTGGAGGGAAACAATGAAAATGCAGCAGCAATTCTGTGCCTAGCAAGGTACCCACATGACACAGCAGCCTGTATTACTAAACAGGGTAGATGATTCTTGCAGAATCTCTTCCCAACCTTTTTACAAATTAAGCAATGAGGCTGACATGTCCCTTCTTCAGGCAGCCTAGGATTGCTGTTATATATGCAATAACAGTGCCTTTCTTTTAATGAACAAACACACACAGAAAAAATTATATCCTTTTTCTTTTCAGGATCTCTATATTCCTGAATCCAACACAGATTTGTTTGTACTCAGTCCAGGGCAAGCTAGTTGTGCATTTATTTGCTATTGGACTTGGGAGCAAGCTCCAGGTTTATGAAGAGAAGAATTCAGTAAAATTCCTGATTTAGGCTGGGGAAGAACAAACAAAGGTTTAGTCACTAACATGAACTTTCCACTCCTTAAATATGCTGTATGAGCCTAGAAATGTCTCAACAAGCAATAACTTCTTCACAAGCCTCCTTGCATTTGTCCATTAGCTATTACTCAGAAATATTATTAATATTTAAGGTCTGATTTTTCATTAAAAAACTGAATATAAATCCTTCAAAATCTTCTAATTAGTTTCCAATTTCATTTTTACATACTAAAAATGTACATCTCACATACATCGATTCAGTATTATTTACTATAGTCAGTCTCATTTGACAACATTGAGCAGTGTTTAAGGCTTGTTAAAGAAAGCTTAATATGCTAAACAGGAAAGTCAACAAAATCTGCCATATAAACAAGTTTGAAGGACAACAGCACTTTGCAGTGAACACTGTCACTCATTGGGAATAATCTTTCACCATGGAGATAAGAAATTCACCTCTACAGTATCAAAGAAATTTGTGAAATACTCACATACTCCTGTTACTGATACAATGACACGCTCATCCTTCACTGCTCTGAAAAAAAAATAGCCCTTGCAACAGGCAACCTCCCTTCCTTGTTTCCAAGCATCAGTATAACACAAAACTTCTGCTCACTAAAAGATATTGGTCATACCAGCTTTGATGCAACAGCAAACTGTATTGCTCTCCATACAGCCCCCCTAAACCATCAGTACAAATTTAATGCATCTTGTCACCGATTTAAGTAATTGAAGGCTTCGGAAGCTGTCAAAACCTTTTTACAGATCTAGATTTGACAGTACATCCATGTAAATCCAAACTGCTTTATAACCATTTTCTGAGTGATGCAGAACCAATGAAATATGCTTCATTAGCAGCCACTCTCACCTCAAAGAAACACAAGGTTGGAAATGGCTCTGCGACCTTTCACTGCAATTGGCATTTTGCTTCTAAAGAGTATAAAGAGTGAAGCAGAAGTTGACCTTTCTGTTTGGCATTAAGTTCTCAGCTGGGCATTCTGCTAAATGGCATTCTAATGGTTGATGCAATACTGTTACCACCCAACTAGTTGTGGTTCTGACTTAAGCCACCCCTCTTATACAGGTTAGGAAAGGCTGTCATGGAGCGACATTTGGTTACAAAAGGGGATTCACAGACACAGAGAATCAGGGTCTGAAAACCTTCCAAACCAGTAGGCTCACTGGGACACAATAAATTCCACATATGGCAGATATGTGATACAGCAGAAAGTCAAAAAGAAAAAAAAAAGAGCAGCAACTGAGGAATCTTAGCAAAAACACAAAAGTGCCACTTTTAATAAACCTAACTTTTTTATCAAAGCTGGAAACGGGAAAGAAACTCTCTGTGACAAATTTGATGAGACTACATTTCAGTCCTTACAAACTACTTCAATAAGGTAATTTTATAGACTACTTTGTCTTTTCATCTTTGTGACTCTGGGCAAATTATGGCAGGCAACATCAGACAAAATGAATTTTGTGATCCAATTTCTAACAGAACACATCACCTGCAGACATCACCAGTGAGCTCTGTTTAGCAATTGAAAGTGTGGATAAACCACACACAGAAGAGCTCACCTAACACCGTGTAACAGTAAGGAAAGCAAGATTGCTCCTTACAATCACGTGTCAGGAAACACTCAGGAACTTCAGTAGATTTATTTAATAAGTGAAACATCATGTGCTATATATGACAATAAACCTGCTCCTTCAGGGTTTGCGAAACCATCAGTCCTTTTCACACACCCTAAACTAACACATATTAAAGATAAAGCAAGGGACAAACTTCTTGTTCCTGAATCTCTGGCAAAGCTCCCATCAAATGAGAAATGCAGGCAATATTCTGGCTTTATACATCTCCATATTTTAAATTAAATATTTGGCCCTGGGACAGCTGAAGTCTCTATTTTTGCATTGAAAGGGTAGCTTGATGACTTTTTCTTCTTTTTACAAAGGCTAGGAGCTTTGAATCTGAGCACACTTCAAGATGATTAACTATTAGAAGCCCAAAAGCCAGCATAATATCAGGAAGACTATATTTTTCTGAGGCAAACCTCTCTCTTACAACATTCACATTGGCTTTTGTTTTCATGCTTTTCAAGAAGGGCCTTGAAAGCTCTCTCAAGTGTCTCTGAGGCAAAATGACACACTTGTCTGAAATTCCTTAAACTCAAATTTGAGGAGCTGACTGCTCCTTTGGGGCTAGCAGAATCATTCACCATTTCACTGCATAAACTGATTTTCACTACAAATACCAGCACATTGAAAGAAGACAGCAAAGGGAATGGTTTAGTACAACACAATTGTTGTGAAGCAACAGAATGCACAGAGGTGATGCAGGGCTTGGTGTGAATCAGCAATTGAAAAACAGATACAGCATACTATCTGAAAAATAATTTTAAAAAAGATATGTGTCAGAATTCAGGTTTTATCTTTCTTATCTGTTCAGGGCTGCTTCTCATCACTTGAGTTACCACAACTTCAGTATGAAGCAATGCAAGACAAGTTGAAAAATAGCAGGTGTTTCCTCACAGAGAGGAGGACAAAGTGTGAAAGAAAAACCAAAAAAATCACATTGCATACAGTTATGCCTAAGCAACCCTCACAGTAATTACTGGACTTTATCCACATAACAGTCTAAAGTCTGAAGGTACATCCCTATTCTGTAAGAGGATTGTTCAGCAAATAATGCAGGAAACTCTATACAAGAGACTATGTGGTGAAAAATCATCTTAAATACAATCAGCTGATGCTCAGCAAGATGAACAGACTTCTGCACTATCTGACTAATTCCAGACTGACAAATAATAATCGTGGCAAGGAAAGAATCAGGAATACAGAAATCACATTTATTGTTACAGCAACTTGGACACAGCTTGGGAGCTATCACAGGCCAAGTTTCAGATGAACTGGTTCAGATGGAACCTCACCCTTTTCACAGGCTGGCAGTGGCATGGTACTGCAGCAGTTCTGAGGAGGATCTCAGCCTCGGTACACGTGCATAAGCACATCTTAACACCCCCTGCAGTCCATAAACTCAGAAGCTGCAAAGAAAGGAGCAGAGCATCTCCAAAAAACAGCACTGCTGTGTTCTGAAGGTGAGCACACCTCAGCCAGTGCAGCAACACAACCAGCAGGGCACACTCCCCCCGTCCCAAACAGGGTGAACAGAGCAGGAGTGGTCACTGCAGCAGTGCCCAGCTCCAGCATCAGGAGTCCAACCACCAGCAGACAAGACAGTGAATCAAAGCCAAGCTCAATCCAAAAAATTAGAACAACAATTTGAGAACAGCAGGGAACGTGATCAAAAACAGGCACACAGCACAGCTCCAGTCAGGATTAGGTGCCAGGGCCTGAGTCCCTGGCTAAGGATCAGGAGAATGTCTGGGTAGGGGAGGGAGTTGTCCCTGGTGAGGCTGACCAGGGCAATGGAGACTTAGTGGTGCACTCAGGATCCTGACACTTCTTTCTCTCAAAGCTTTGGGGGCTTGAGGGAAACGTTATGAAACAAAGAAAGCCAAAAGGAAATGAAAGATAATTTTCATGGACGTCTAAAAGAAAGTCGTTCAGGACCAGTGAATCTCTTCACATAAATGAGGTGATGGCAAGGACGTGTCTGGACACAGGATTGGAAATACTGGTCCAGTACTGTTCAGCACAGTTGTCTTTCTCATGGCAAATCGACATTTGTTACTCATGATTCAGCTGAGATATTCTGGGTCTTTAATTTAAGATGTCTCTCTTCTTCCTCTTTGACTGTATCTAGCCCAAGGAGGCAGACATGACTAATGGAGGTCATTTTCCAGTGTTGGCCTCTTGCTATTTTTGTCACCAGGTCTATGGTAGATTCCTGAGCAGAAGGCAACTGCAATGAACTTCAGTGACTCCTGAATTTAACTTTAAGAAACAGGAAGGAGAGTGGGCACACAAACTTATTTTTAGACCAGGGGACACTATGGATCATTTAACAATGGCAACATACACTTAAATTACACAAAAATTAAGATTCTGATTATCACAACATCGAGTCTATCCCTCACAGTCATTTCCCTTTGAAGCCAATGCCCTCTCAGACCCTTCAGAGCTGCAGAACTTCATGGAGCAGCACAGTTAGTGGGCAGCAGCCACATCATTTCGGACCATACTGGTTATCTGACATGAAGCATGATGGGGACTTTCAAAGCTCACACTGCCTGGTACACACTGGTAGGAAAAAGATCCACCTCTGGCCTCATAAATGAAATGCATACCAGTTGTGTAGCATGTTGTCAGCATAGCCAACCTGCATGTGTCCTGGGGACACCACCACAGACCTCCTCTCTCTGCTTTCATCTCTTAAACACAGTGAATTTGGCCATGGGTACATAATCTGATTAATTGCCTCAAAGACTCCTTCAATTTATTGTAAAAAATTGCAGTATATTTAATTTTTCAACTGAAACTTTAATAAATATCAAGTTTTTACATTAACAAACATCACAAGTATTAATAAGAATCACATTACTGATTTTTTTTAATTTTATTTTTATCTCTTCAGTATGAAATCTCAAAGACTGGAACATGTTGATGAATTGGCCTTTGCTAGAGGAAGTCTCCACTGAGGTCAGTATAACACAGACATACCTCAAGATGGCCATCACATTTCTCCTTCCCAGGCTGTCACATTAAAAAAAACAGTTTATTCAGGAGAAAGAACCATTCCTTGGCCTATGGCCCTTATTGCTGAGTCAGAAGCAACAGATATTATGTTATTGCCTGGTGAGCTGATAAAAATTAGAGCAAGCGTTGTCATTGCACCCTAAATCTGAAGAAAAGACAATGAAGACAGCAGGTGCTCTTTCTTCCAAGGACAGCAAAAGTGAGACAATGCAATATATATGGACAAAACAGTGGATAACTGTCCCATAATATGTTTTTTCCCTTGGATTCAGTTAGTCAGGTTTTATTTATTATTTTGTTGTTCACTGCAACAATAAAGAAGGTAGAATACATAGTGAGACAAGGAATTGAGGAATAAGGAATAGGTTATTAAAAATTAATTGACTAGACAATGAGGAATGTATGATATACAGATATAGATATTATTTATCTATATTAAATATAGATATGTATTATCTATAATAAATAGATATTTATTATCCGCATTTATTAGGCTTGTTAAATGTAAACTAAATTTGTAATAAATAGAGCTAGAACTTGCAAATAGAGTGAGAGGTGCAAGGCTATCAATGGTAAGTAATTAAAGTTATCCCCACACACCTCAGCACTGAAACAAACCATACCTACTTCATAACTTTTAGAAATTGTAAAGTTCTTCCACACATCACATAATATGAGCCTGATGTGTCCAGTAATAAACCCCCAGTCATTAATGAACAGTTCTGGTCCTAGCAATGAGAGCCTGACAGCTGTCAGGTTTCAAACACACCTGATCCCTGTTGTGAAACACTGTGAGAATATCTGAGGCCTGTTATGATTCTTAGTGCTGGATACACCTGGCCATGGGAAGTCTGACAAGCCCTTTGGAATCATGCATCATGCATTAATTAAAGAATTTTTATAGACAGGGAAGGAGCATCTTATTGTGGGATTTACATCTTTCCTAGAGGTGCAGCCCTCTGCTTTTCGGTGATCATGTGTCTGCAGACTCTTCCTGTGGGGCGCTGTCACTACCTCCAGGATCCAAATAAAGATTTTATCTATCCATCTGGTTGGAATGCAGTATGAGAGCACAAGGAGTACATAAACAAGTATCACAGGACCTGATTCTGCAAAATCTTCCATATGTGTGAAAAGACACAAGTATTATAAATTTCTGTTTACTTCAGAAATGCCCAGACACCAGGCTCCCCTCACATGCAGGACACATAAGGATAAGCACAGTGGAAGAAAATGGATTCTTAAATTGGCACTTCAGGAAATTATGGAGTAGACCTTGAAGCAAGCACATGCATATTTTTTTGAATGGCTAGGAAAAAAAAAAGGCAGAACTGGGCTTCAGAATGAGGTAACAGTAGGATCGTTTTTCCCTGGAACATATTTTGGATCCATTTGGGACTAGCAAAGAGACATGGTAATTCAAATCCCAGCCAAGCCACCATATCAATCAAGAGCCAAATGCTAAACTTCATTCTTAATTCCTGCCTCAATGAAGGTTGAGTGATAAAGAACAATCTGATATACTGTGACTATGTTATCTAAGAAGTAGAGTTTCTCCATCCTAGAACAGGGTAAGCCAACAGTTCCCTCTCATCACTGGTCTCTCTGTATTTTGATCATGCCAGACACTGCAGATTGTATTTCCAGCTTCCAATACCTTTCAGATTTTTTTCCTTTTTGTCAATTTACTTCCACTGCTGCCACAATCATAATAAGGAAGTTGTAAGGCTGTTAGGAACTGATTCTTGCAACTGCTTCTCTGTTCACTGCCTTCTAGGTCCCAAAACACAGAAAAGCAAGTCTTTCTATCATGCTAAGGCAGCAGTGAACTGACATAGACAACAAAATCAGCAAGGACAAACCTGAGCATCCAGTCTGGAGAAGCAGTCTAGCTGAAGGACTTGCTACAGAACTGTTTGTTCCATTGCTGGAACAAGCTATTAGTGGGGCAGGGCTCCTAGCACAGTCTCAAATCCACTTAAGCTCATAATGAAGGCCACCTTTAATGCTGATTTCATACACTGCATGCCCATAAGAGCTGCCAAGAAAATGAAGATAATTTCAGTCACAAAGTTCTCAAAGCTCTCCTTGCTGTTGTCAATCTGTCCATGATGAAATCCATGTTGAAAAGACTAAACTGCAAGTTTTCCAAAAGACAGCACGATACTGGGGTCTTTTTTATAAGAATACATGGAAAATACCTATTTCAAAGTAATTCATGAAGATGGGTATCTATTTTCTCAATGCTGTCTTATCAACCAAAATGTTACAGTAATAGTTTGATAATTGAAGACTTGAAGGTGGCCTATGTACAGTACCTTGTGCCCTGTAATTATGGTCAGTGTCCCTGGCTTATCACAGGTCCCAATTTAATGCCAACAACAAAAGGTATTAAAAAATAGGAAATCCTAAGGGAAAGTAGAACTACTTCTTCAATTGATCAAACAGAGTAATATTTAAAAATTAAAAATACTCTTTCTACTGGCAAAAATCCAAACTAGATTATTAAAAGTTAAAAATAGTAGTCTAAGTGACTGTATGTAACCTAAGGCAAAAAAAAATTAAATGTATAAGATCTTAACTTTGTGGCTAACTTGGACTATAGCAAATCACTTCTGTTCATGTGGGAAATACCAGAGCATGTGATAAAATTATTAATGTGTTTGTTTACAACATATATATGACAGATAAATTATGTATGCTTGTTTGTATGAAAAGAAGTAACACAAATCTTTGTTTGAAACAAATTATGTAAGCTACAAGGTGCCTGAGCAAATGTATTTATGATGCATGTGTGTAGTGGCTTTAAATATCTAAATTTAATGTATGTATTGTCTTTAAATATAAATGGATTATTGAACACTCTTCAAAGATAAACTGGATTATAATAAAGATGTATTTTGAGGATCTTCTCAGGATGCATTGAGAAATGGGGGTTCCAGATGTTACAGTCAGAGTGCTCCCACAGGACAGATGAAATATATTCTTCGGTATTAAAAGAACAGCTAACACTATAGAGCAGATAATGACATTTGCTCTCTTTTCAGTCATGTAAACAGAAAGAATGATATTTAGTGTCAAAATTTTAAGGTGAAGCTTTGTCTCCAGAACTTCAATTGACTAGTGGTTGAATAAGATTTCACCTCCCTGAGTGTCCTGGGGTTGCAGGACAGACACTGACCTTGGTGAAGTAGAGTGAGATTGGAAGAGCTCGTTTGGAAATGAGACAAGATTCTAAGGATTTTATGGCAAATTACAACGCAAGACAAAGGCCCATCTAACATTACCAAATCACACAGATCTCTGTGCTATGTTAAAAAACAAAGACCAGCAAGTCTAACATATGAAGGGTAACTCTCAGCCTAGAAACATCCTTGAAGAGAAGGAAGGATGAGTATGAAGTGAGGTGGGCAAGGATAGGCAAGGAAAGCAGACAGATGGGAGTTGGAGAGAATCACAAAGAACCTTGAATATCATCTAGTTCCCTGGATGTCTCCTGTAACAGTGACCCAGAAGAGAATAATCCCCATCACTTCATTTCGGAAGGTCTCTGCAGAAAGTTGCTGTCACCAGTATCTGGACTAAGCTAAGCAAGCCTGGCCCTCCCCTCTCCAGGAGGGAAGCAAGTTAAATGCCCCTGACATCAGCCTGTTCCACGCACAAGTGAAGAACTGCAAACAATGCATCCTTGCAGGTACAGCAGCTGCTACCTTTGCACTCAACTTGGAAGTATGGCATATATATGCTGAGTTCAAACTGGCCTTCTCTGCTCGTTAAATTACTTCATTTAGAGAGAAATAACTTGAAATGGATGAGTGTAACAATGTGCCCTTTCTACCACCACAAAATCCCTCACAGCTAGTTCATCAGCTGCTTGCCTTAAGTATAAGAAAGAATTTCAAGTCTATTTAAGCAAAAGTAAGACAAAACTAGATTTCCTTGGGCTGGGCTACTGCTAGTACCTTTGCAGCAGAACTTCTGGGTAAATCTTGTTTTCAAATGTCCTGTGCAGAGTCCAGTAATTCAGATTATATATGCTTTTATCAGCTATGTTGTAAAAGAGAAGTACAACCCTAAAGCTGAAGAAACCCAAAGAAGGAACAGATAGAAAGAAAAGTGTTAAGATCACATCATCACTGGGATGCTTCATGATATGAATTCTGTAAAAGCATAAATATTTTCATGAAATCCACAAAGAGTTAGTCACACTCAAGATTATGTAGTTCACTGCTAACTCTGTTACTTAAATTTTGCACTGTTAACCAACAGTGTCAGACAATGCAACCCTGAATCAGCCTTTCTGCAGATTAATCGAGCACCAGAGATTGTAGTCCCATGGACTGAAATGGGTTTTGAGAGGCTAATTCTTGTAAATCAACCCACCAGTTTTGTAAACTCTGGGCTTAGTGTTTCTGCTGGAATGTTTTGCAAGGTAATGTTGGACCAGAACAACTTCTTAACCATCAAATCAGGAGTATCATGATGTGAGCATCCACTCCATTTCTGCCTCCAGATACCAAGGGAAAAAAAGTAGCAATCAGAACTAGTTAAATTAAAATAGCAAGATATATAAAACCATCCCTTTTTAGACCAAAACAGCTCCAAAAATGAAAACTGATGCAAAAATAATTAAAGCAAGACAGATGGGGGGAAAGGAAAAGGAGAAATAGTGTATTTAGAATTTGAAGAGAAGCAATTAGCTTTGGCAGGTTATTTATTTATATAAATCAAAAAATTAGCTGTAGCAGACACAGGCAGCAGATTCAAATTTTGCTCTCTACTCACATCAGAAGAAGAAAAAAGTTATGGCTAAATAGCTTATTGGACTTCCAAGTATGTATACTTCCTCAGAGAATACGTAAGAGTGTTTTTTATAATGAAACAAAATAGAGTATACCAAGAGACATTTTTGTTGTGTCTTGGAGAGCTTTAGGATGGGTTTGGGGTTTTTTTTATCCAGGGACACTTGCCTCAATTTCATTCTTTGTAGCAGTTTTTCAGTTCTTGAATTACCACTGCAGTGTACATTGTCTTTTCAAAATTTCTTACAGTTCAGAAAATAAGCTGAAGTGTGACTCAGTAATATAGCTCTATGAATGGATTATTTCTGCTGGCTGGAGAAAAAAAGAGATGGGTATTACACACTTTGTTTTAAGTTTTAATGATGCTATAGTCTTATTCTTATACCTCTACTCTCTTTGATTAATATGTCCTCTGGAAAAAACATCGATGCCAAAATGAGAAAAGTATTTAACTTCTTGGTGTCAGGTGCTATTCTCTGCATGTTTACAGAGGCACAGTATATTTTTAGCTAACATTAATAAGCAGAACTGGAGAGGCTGTTGTTAACCAACACACAATCATTTCGTAGTAAGTTACCATTCCCCAGTTTCATAGAATCACAGAATATACTGAATTGGAAGGGACCCATCAGGATCATCAAGTCCAGCTCCTGGTCGTGTACAGGACACCCCAACAGTCACACCATGTGCTGAGAGCATTGTTGTGATGCTTCTTGAACTCTGGCAGGCTTGGTGCTGTGACCACTTTCCCTGGGGAGCCCATTCCAGTGCCCAACCTCTGGGTGAAGAACCTTTTCCTGATATCCAGCCTAAACCTCTCCTGATTCAAGTTCAGTCACTGAACTTGACAGTTCAAGTTCCTGTCACTGGTCACCAGAAAGGGAGATCAGTGTCTTCCTCTCTTCTCCTCATCACGAAGTTGTAACTGCAGTGAAGTCTCCCCTCAGTCTCCTCCTCTCCACACTGAACAGACCAAGTGACCTCAGCTGCTTTTCATGCAGCTTCCTCTCAAGGTCCTTCACCATCCTCCATGCCCTCCTGTGGACACTAACAGCTTAATGTCTTTTTTATATTGTGGTGCCCAAAACTTCACACAGGACAAAAGGCAAGGCTGCACCAGTGGAAAGTGGTCCTTCAGCCTTTTTTCCCATCATTCTTTCCTTGTATCTATGTGAAGATCTATGCACAGTACCACAGTCAGATGGCATTTTAACCCTCTATGAAGAGCTTAAGGCACCATCTCCTTTGGTAGAGGTAGGATCAAACTCCAAGAACAATTCTGTCTCTTTTTGCGACATATGGTGCGTCTTTGTTTTCAGACTCTCCAGTGTGCCTATCCACTAAACTTCAAATTTAGTTTTGAGTAGCAGTCTTCTAGTTCATCCAGATTTACTAAGATGAAATCAGAACTATTTAAGCAGCACCTTCAGCCACACCTGGGGACTTATATTCTGCTTTCAGCACCACAGTCTGGTACGTGATACAGCATGTCACCTCAGCACCTCCATTTCCTGATTTGCAGATTGACAAAACATGCATGCTCCAAGGCATGCTTAACATCTGCTCTCCCCACGGAGATCAACAGCCCAAAGGCAAAGCTCTAAATGCAAGGTAACAAAAAAAAAAAAAGAGTAGTTATTACTGCTATTCACATTCACTGCCTTTGACCTGGAAAGCCTTTCAACCTTTGAAGCACACTTGAGTCGCATTTCAAGTCATCGCAGTCCACTCTTTCTGCTCAAAAGCACAAAATAACAGGCAGCAGAAGGACTATAAATTGCTTTATGGATGCTATAAATACAAATAATCCTCACCCATAAAGTTACATTGGCATTACAAAGATCTAGTCATTTATTTAATGCATGGCACAGCCAGGCTGCAGCACTTGGAGGAGGCGGATGATCACGCTGTCACAAGGATTCCATCTTTAGCATGCGAAATGTCTCTCTGACTCACAGTACATATGAGAAAAATAAGTGCTGGGAATGCAAGCACCAGCAGTCCACAATAGCCTTAGAATCATAAGAAGCAATAAAGAGTGCTCCTAAGTGTCAGCACTGAACCTGGAGAGCTTCATCCTGTGATTTATATATTACGACACAACTTCTGAAATCAGTATTTAACTGACTTTGTGTTACCCACCATTTTGTCTGGATCTTCACTCCTGTCTACAAAGTGTGTAATCAGATAAAAATCAGACAAGGCTTGTGAAAAAGTTACCTGTCGAACTCAAATAACATGCTAATAACTTTGATGATTCCTGTGAAAACTAAGCTAAATCATCATTAAGATTTTTGGGTAAGTTTTATTAATACTGTTAATAACTGTAAGTATTAATATGTAACTGTATAGTTAGGTATATGTACATTTATAATACTTCAAAGAACTGCACATATACACACAGCAATTCTCCTAGGACTCATAACTGATATATTGTAATGTTTGGTAGATTTTTTTTTTGCTTTATTGAGAAATTAACAATCCTGAAAATCCTTAATACCTATTATGAAAAAATTGCCCACATCTAAAAGGATGCTTTCATCCTGTAAGATTCACAGCCCTGGTGGTGCTCACAGCAAGTGCTACACCAGAGAAGGCCAGTAAGCAAGCCCTTAATTCAGCATCTTCCCTGCTTGCTTTTATGAACAATCAAGTTGGTTACACATGGAGCTTTGAAAAGAGAAAATAATATTCCCATTGAAACTTGCCAGTCCTTAGCCCTTACACTCAGTAAGCTTCTTTTAAGGGATCTTCAGACGTGTCTTGCTTGTTTTCTACATTATCAGAAGTTATATTTAGCCTCCAGGGAACCTAAATTAGGCAACAATTAAAAATATTCTGACACCTACTTTTACAATTGCTAAAAATAAGCAACGAGAGTACTACCCAGAATAATTCAGAGCAAATCAGTTGGGCTTCCAAAATTACAAACTGCCTAATTAACTACTCAAAGCCACAGTCTGAGTGAATAAACAATTTCAACATTTAAAGAGGTAGTTCAGGGAAGACAGACTGAGATATAAATTCTTGAATTTAGGATAGTCCTGTGGCTGATGAAGTTAGTAACTAGAAGGTGAGCATGGACACCTCCTAGAGGCATTTGGGTGTCTAAGGCATTTCATGGCTCTTGCCTCTGATATGCTAGAGTCCTCATTCAGTATTAAATTCTATTCAAATACGCAGTTGTGAATATTCTCCTAGCACAATCTTCACAGTCCTTCCCTGCAACCTGTCATTTAACAACTCTTCTGTGAAATTACTGAGAGTCTTCAATCAAGGCATTCTGAAAGTAAAATAAAACAAATTTTCATAATTCAGACAAAATTCACTTTAAATCACCTAGAAAGACAGAACCACTTCGTCAGGTAGAATTTAGCTGCCATAACCAAGAAACCATGCACTGTTATTCCTGCTTTCTCCTCTCTCTTCTGCCCACCACTTCCCAGTATTTTCAAAGTTTTACAAAGACAACTCGTCACATAAACTGCTGTGTTCCAAATGAGGCAGAAACCTTACTACCAGAAAGTGTTTAGAATCTTGTCTCTGGTACTGACATGCATCTAACCGAAGGAAATTAATTGCATGTATAGCTTTCATTGCCTCACTTCCCAGTTGCTTACTGACTGCTAGGCTGCCTGCGAATTAATGTTTTAAAGTCACTTCAAGTGTTTGCATCTAGACACGACATTGACTGCAGCATTTCAAAGTTACAGTCACAGATGAAGTTCTAATCATCTCTCACAGGTATACTCTCACTGCAGACACAGAATTTAGCTGCAAATTTCCGTGCAGAATCTGTAGAAGATATGCAAACGTTTCCAAGATTTTCTCACAAAGCCAAACATTAATTTCGGAGCTCAAAGCAAGATGGCATTTAAAACAACTAAACTACATTTTCCCTATTGTGATTCTCAAGAAACACAGAGACATTTAGGACTGTGTATTCAAGAACTGTATCTGCATCAAGCTGACATTCAGCATGGAAATAGTTCAGGCCACATCGTTAAGTCTGACAACTGAAAACGTGTGTCTTTTAAAGGAACTGACCTTTAAATAATATATGATCCTCAACCTTGCAGATGCTAAAATTGGCAGCCCAATCAGAACCACCTACCATTCCTGGAGTGCTAAGGATAAACGTTAATTCTTTCCCTTGTTCTCTATATGCCTATGCTTTAAACTCTTATCACCTGAACAGAGCACTGAATATAAAAAGGGCAAACCCGAACACTATACATTAGGAAGGAAGTGAAATAGGAATCTGAGACATGAAGCCCATATGTCCCACGTTCACTACTGCAAAAGGCTAATTTGTCTCCAGGCTACCTGTATCACCCTTTATGGAAGAACTCTGATGACTTGATGAGCAGTAACATGCTGTTGTCTGCATATTCTTCCCACTCCAAAGGCTGATGTCATACTTTTTATCCCACTTTTTGACCATTACACAGAGGAAGAGAGATTTCCTGGAGTGCTTTCCACTACATTTGTATCAGTTCTGAGGCAATTTTTAAATTGCTATCTGCTGACTTTTTTCCATCTCAAGGGAATATTACCTAAATATGCCCTTGTAGAGAGATCATTTGGATTAAAAAAATTAAGATAGAGGTTGGTTAGAAAAGGTTTTTTAAATGGCTGGAAATTCAAATCAGGACTTAAACACAGGCCCTGTCAAGATCCAGATCCACTGAGTGTTGCTCAGTCAGAGGTGCATAAAGCAGCTCCTATGATGAAAGGCCAGCCAGTAAAACCTGTGAGAATTGCTCACCTGCTCAGGGAGGAGCACTTGCTGAGAAGCAATATACGGCTGTAGGGGACAAAGAAAGAGGAAGAGCTGGTCAGAACAATGCACTGCTAAACTCTAGCAATAATCTGAGATGCTCAGTTCTGATGACTTTATGCTGTAAAAAAGGTTCAACATCGTGTAACAGGACCCTAGTAGCTGCAGCTCCAGTCAAAGAATGATTTCTGTAATACAGCTGCCTGATGTCCAATGAAAACACTGTAGCCAATCATGTTAGGGCTAGGCTTGGAAAAAAAGATTGTTCCCTAGGCAGAATCTCTGTGCTTACAAAACAGTGCTAGAAAACTTGCAGAGGAGTAAGCTGTTCTCCAGGAGGTTTTTTTTATCAACTCTAACCTGAGAAGTTAAAAAAAAAAGGTGAGGAGAGTTTCAAAGTGAGCAGGCACAACCCCACGGTGTTCGCTTGAGGTCAATCAGCACGTGTGTGTCAGATTTGTCAGCAAAGTCTCTGCACTATTTGACACAAATGGCAGCTGCCTTTCTGCAGAGCAGCCAGGGCTGCAATGCCAGCTTTGGCTGCAAGTCAGGACAGAGCTGGCCAGCCCCAGCACCAATTATCTTCCTCCATACCCCTAGCTCAGGGAGAATTCCTTCCCCTTAATACCTCTCTACCATAACAATTTATGAAACACCACTGAGAGATGAAGCTCAGCCAACACCAGAAAGCTATTATGGGGGAATTGTAATGTACTAAATGTTCACAATTGCAAGGCTCTTAAATGATAGCAGTGTTTGTTTTGGGACTTTTGCCTGGAAATGTTAGAAGATCTTTTAATAAATGTACTAAATAAGATGCATAATTTAGCTTCTTCTCAGCAGAACTCTGACTGGCTGCCAGATCCACTCTCAGGTTTGACTCAATGTCAGGGCTGCCCGCTGGCCCAGTACAAATAGACTCATTAAAAAATGGTTGCTGCTGTGTGCTCAGGCTCTATTTCTCCCACTAATGGCTCAGTTTATGCCTCCCCCCTCTTGAATAAATAGAGGAGCAGCCTCCAGAGAGGAAAATATTCTTCTGTATACACATTTCACGCATATGAATGCAGGCAACACGCTGGGAGGTGTAGGAAAGCAGAAGAGAAATGGCTGCCCCATGCAAGAAAAGGAAGACATTCAAAGTAGTTATATCACATAACATGGACTCCAAGTGATCATGACATTTATTAACAGTAACAAAGGCAGTTCACTGTCCTGATTTGGTCTCCATTTCCATTGTGGTAAATTTCCATTTCCCAGAGCCCAATCCACAGGCAGAGCCTGACTTCTGAACAAGCAGCAAAGTTAAGATAAGAAAAAGTTACCAAAGGAGGCAGCTACCCAGGGGCAGCCCTCACATGTCTCTGTCTTCAAGTGCCATTAAGCCTTGTTTCTTCTCTTGATTCAAGAGGGTTTCTGAGTATTATCAAACCTAACAGAGTTTCTCAGCAGTCATTCATTTTCAGATTTGCTCTCCTAAATTTCCCTTCAGATGTGCTCTCTGTTTAACAGCAAAAACAGTGGTACAGTTAAAACTGGCTTTTTGACTTACTTATATTAGAAGAGTAAAATAATCCCACTTGATGTTCTACCTGGACCTCTGGCAATCTCTAATAACATTACTGGAGGTGGGGGGTGAGGGTGGTTTTAATTAAAGCTTTTGGGTTTTTCCAGTGGATTGCAAAAGGCTGATTCTTGCCCTGGAGAACGCAACACCAGCAGCATGTTTTGTACACCAGCTCTGATGACATATCGCAGTTTAAAAGAGAATGTAAATGCAAAGGCTTAAACAGTCTCAAAACACCTCCATCTCTTCACCAAAACTAAAAAATTTACATCTAAAATTATGTTTCTGTTAACTCTACAAGCACTGGTAACTCCTGAAATGGCCTTAAAACACACAAATTCAAAACTCTAGCTAAAAGAAATTAAAATCAATCTCCAATCTCGCTCACTTTCTATTACTTGTAAGAGTCATGTTCGGCCAGATAATTGAAGGCAGTGCACAGCCACAGAGCAAAATAAAGTACTTTCCACATTTAACTCAGTGGCTGTATTTCACAGCAGTGGATCAGATCTCTAACTGTGAAGCTACAAAAATGTCACCATCCCACCCTCTCTGGCCCAGTAAATCATGTCTCCTCTCAGCACCAGTCAGAAGCACTTGCTGTGTCTTGCCATACTGCTGCCTCCTGGAGCAGCCTCTGCCCCCACATTCCCTTCACCAGGTCAGTTCAATGAAAAGGCAAGCACATGAAATTAAAACTACATTTTGTTTTTGAGTAGCATAGTAAGAATTCTAGTAGGAACTATCAAGCAGAAACCCAGATAGCCATTCCTCACCTTTCAAACACATATTTAGTGTTTCCTAGTTACTCACTCAGCACTATGCTCCAGCACCCAGACTATGTTCTGAGGTGCCAAATTTCTTTGAGATCCTGCAAAGAATCCAGGAACCCAAAACAGACATCTGTCTACAATATTTTTAGGTTCTAGGTGTCATTTATGTAGTGACACCCAGAGTCAGTGACAGAACAAGAGTACTTCATGCTTAAGCTCCCTTGCTATGCTCAAGCCTGCAGTGATATTGTAGGATGCTGAATTTCAGAGCTGGAGTCTTTGATTCTCTATTTTAAAACACTGCATAGAGCTTTTAAAAGCTCTGCAGTTTAAATCTAGTATACCTGCATCACCACCCTATTAATTCCACTCTGAGAGCATTACAGCTCTCTTGAACTAATTTAACACCAGACTGAAAGAGCCCCTAGATTCTTAGGTCATTTCTTCTGCAACCATACACCTCCCAAGAATACACTGTTTATTCACAATCCATTTCCTAGGCCTCCATTACCTCTCTCACACATCTTAACCTTTGCTGAAAACATACTGCTTAATACTCCTGTATTTTCTTCATATAAAAACACCCTATTTTAGTTTTAAAAAGAAGCTGAATAGTCTCACCTACTAATCATTAGCAACTTTCAATTATATCTGACCTTCTTTTAAAGGGGCTTAGCTTCTCTGAGCCCCATCTAGTCTATTAAAAAAAAAAAAAAATCAAACCCACAATATGCTATTAGGGTAGCTATAGACAATGGCTATGAAGAAGATGTTAAGACAGTTATTTATTTTTTCTAGGTGTGTTTTTGATTTAGAGCATGTAATGAGAGCAAGTACACTTACAAAGATATAAATATGTATGGGATGACAGACTAGTGGGTATATAACAGGGAATAGATGTTCTGCACCTTGTTCACTATGCACTGTAATATCTCTGCCAGTTCATACAGCTAAAAGAGAAATTTCAAAACAAAACCTTCAGAAGTGAGGTAGTGTTTTATTACAACTGGTGAGCTATCTTGGTGAATCAAAGAAATCTAGATAAAGCATAGTTTAAGGATATTGTCTCTCAAAATACAGTGTTACCAACTCTAGATAGTCCATTTTAGTCCTGGAGAACCAATAATCATCACGTAGTTGTGTAAACAAATTTATCCTTTTAATGAATGTAAAAATGTTTAAAATTTTATAAATTCTGGTTGATTCCTGTATAGCTCCAATTAAGACTTTAAATTCTGTGCTGACTGGAATTCTGCCACCACAAAAGCTCGTCTGTGTGCTGTCAGGTACCAGTACTTCATTTTAAGAATATATAGTACCTTGTTTCCCCATTAGATGTTACACCAAAATCAATGGAGTCCTTCTTTGCAGCAAGATAGTAAAGCAATGTTCCAAAGCCTTATGGATTTTAAAAGGCCTTTGCTAGCATGGAAAGACCTATTTGTGTGAAATATTTTGTCGGAGCAGAGACTGGAGTTTTGAAAAGGTCTAAAAGGAAATTACTTTCCTCTATGGGCTATATGCATTTGTGGGAAGTGCAAAGGAGCCTTTGTAGCTCGAGTGTTCCTGCTGCAGCTATCTTGTCCCATTTGTCACTGACAATTACAAGCCTTATTGACAGAAATATACAGCGTTTCATAACCAGGATTTCAAAGCTGAGCATACAAAAGAGAGTCAGGCTTATCTGATGTGTGCCCAAATGTCCCCAGTTCTCAATATGCTAAACTTGCTTCCTTCATTCTCTCCTCCAAGGGATGTAATCTTTGAATCAAGTTGTAGAAAATTCCCTCTCGTCCAAGTTGCATCAAATTATCCACAGCGATTCTGAGAGAAAAAAATTATAGTTCTGCTGTGCCAGCATCTGGAAAGCAGCCTGATTGGCAAGACTAAAGAGCAGTGCAATTGCATGTTCAAACATTTTAACCCTGCCCTTCCATATGGAATAGACATTAGGTTAATAACAAACAGCAAAAATTCCCTGTGAGGCAGGTGTTGGAAAAATCACCCTTCACCAATGTTAGATATCCAGGGTAAAAACTGTAGGTTTGAAAGCCTACAGTCTTAAAAAGCTTTTAGATTCAGAGAGGCTGAATTTGAACTATTTAATGAGATATATGTGCTGGCACTTATATTAGCTGAATAGACTGAACATGATGGTACCTACTCAAGTATTCACGGAAATAATTTACAGTCAGAAAACCTGCAAAGACTTTTTTGTTACAAGGGCATCCTGGGACAAGTCCAAAGAGGACAGAGCAACAGCAAGGCACTTTATTTCACTGAATGCTATAACATAGGCATAGGAAATCCGGAGTGCACAGCATAAAAATCCCTCATCATACCCTCATCTCTGATTAGTAGGAAATGAATGACAGCAGTGGAGCTACTCAGTCTAATTATCGGTTTTGCTGAATTTCTAATAAGCTCTTAAAATCTAATTTTGGAAGCAGGAGTTTTGTCTCCTGCAGGGAATGGCTGATAGAAATTAGTAAGATTTTGGTTTGTCAAGTCTGGTCATTTCTCTGGCATTTAAGTCCTCAGTGAATCAGTAGGTTGGGGATAGAGCAGAATCTGTGTAAACTGTAATCCACTTTACCACTATTTTCTTAAGCTTTCTTAGGCATACAAACCACTGCCACGTTTAGACATGGCCCTGCCAATTCCAAGCTCCCCTGCTAAGGCTGGGCTATTTATGAGAATGACTCCATTGCTTCATTCATGCCTGTCAATTAGGAGATAGACTGGCATCAAGTAATTTCTGACAGCCACTCTGCAGTAATAGTGAAGATCAGAACTCTGACTTAGATAGCAAATTAATGTTTCATTAAGCTTTAGGAACCATTCAGAAACTATTTTAAGTACGCATTCATAATTACACTTGCTGTAGCAACAGGAATTAGGCTTCTGGCTGTTCTTAGCTTTAATTTCTCTTCCCTCAGGCTATTCTTCATCACTATGCTAGCATGAAAAAGCACCAAGCCTCTTCCCTGACTAGCAACGGATCTTGGAGAGATGTGTCTGGGGACACAAACCAGTTAGTGACTGCTGTTATGGACTAATTTCTGAAGGCTGTTTGTGAATGCATTCACTATTAAAAGGGATAATTTATTACAAGGAAAGCTGAGATTCCATGAGCAAAGGGGAGGTCAGGTGGCTGGCTCCTTCCAGCACATATACGTCTTCCTTTTGTTATTAGATTGTGGGAAATCAGTGAAAGAAGTGTTGGATTAAAGCTCTGTGACTGCTATTCAAATCCAAATTCAAGAAGGGTATGAGGGGGAAAAAGGGGGGAAAGGGGGGAAAGTTTCATAATCTCTCCTTTTTTTCCCCTTGCTTTTTTTCCCATATTTTTAAAGCTGTCCAGCACACACAGCAGGGCTCTGAGATTGCAGTCCTTGGGTTAAGGAGAGTGGGAGGAGGAAGAACCTACTGGGCAGGCCAGGCCACTTTTCATTCTAAACTAGCAATTCATGGCAAGCTGTGAATTGTTCCCTATTAATGGAGAAATAGTGGATAAAGATCTGTATGCAAGAGGTACTGTTTATGTTTCTAAAGGCATACCTCAAAAGGGATTACATTAGAGTAACACAAGGATAAACCTGACTAAAAAAGACATGACCAATGCATTACATTCACTGAGGAACACATTAATTGACACTTGCTCATATTGCCCGGTGTCAGGAGAGAACCTTACTCATGGCTTGACAAGAGACAAGCTGCACCAAACTGCACCTGACTTGGAGTTTTGGATGGAAGATGTAGCCAGGCAGCAGAATGCTGATGAAAAATGAACTTACACATAAGTTAGACTAAATACGTTTTCTGCATTGATGAGAGTAATTACCTCTTACATAAAATTAGAAGTGAGTAGGAAGAGGGATTGCAACCCTGAAAAGAAAAATGCTGATTACAAAATATTTTCTCTTCCAAAATATTTCAGTTTGGTAATTGCAAGTTATCATTTTTTGGTACTTTACTATAATTAAAATTGACTTTTACAAGTGGAATAAGCATTTAATAAGTAAAATGGAAACCTTTTCATCTGAAAATTCCAGAAGAGGTATTTGAATTTTTTAATATCTATTTTCAGGAACACATGAACCAGAACAAGCAATTTCCCCCTTCTCTGTCTCAATAAATTTCTGTTTTAAGAATCTCTCCATTCTTACAGGTACAGGGGAGAAGACAGACATCTGAAGACTTCGAATCACCTCAAGGAAACATTATAAAAATCCATCTTGATAATATGTACATTCCCACAGGGAGAGAGAAAGCACATATAGGAGTCTCTGCTTCTTTCAGCACGCTGCCATTTTTAGGTCAATGTCAGATACCAGGTGTTGCCTTATGGTAAGTCTGTGCCTTGTGGGACTCAACAGCTAAGTGACTTTTCTTGCCTCTTACTATATTTTTGTAGCCCTGAAAAAGAATGGGATTGTTTCCTCCTTACTCCTTTGTTCCATGTTCCAGCCAGACTCTCCTCTCAGGGAAGTTCATTGCTTTCCTGAGATCCAGCTCTCAGATCCTCAGCACAGGACAGACATGGACCTGTTGGAGCAGGTCCAGAAGAGAGGCATAAAAATTACCATAGTGCTTTCCCCTCCTGTGAGAAAAGACTCAGAGTTGGGGTTGCTCATCCTGGAGAAGGGAAGGCTTTCAGTGCTTAAACCTTTAGCAGGGCTTGTTGAGACAGTATGAAGTGCAATGGTTTAAACTAAAAGAGGGCAGATTTAGACCAGCTATAAGGAAGTTCATTTTATGATGAGGGTGGTGAAACACTGCCACAGGTTGCCCAGCAAGGTGGCAGATGCCCCATCCTTGGCAACATCCTAGGTCATGTTGGACAAGGCTGTGGGCAACTTGGTATAGAAGACCTTTAAAAGGTCCCTTTCAACCCAAAATATTCTATTTGGAGCAATCTACAGGCTTGTGTTTGATTCTGTCTCCTGCTGGGATTAAAGAATCTGATGTCTTCAGTCCACAGACAGTAGCTAGAGGGAAACTGCAGCAAAAACTCTTGGTGAGAGGCACCTGTTGGAGTACTGAAAAGTATTTTTTCATTTCATATGTGGTTTTTATTTTTTTTTAGCCTGGCCACAACCATCTGGAAGCAGAGCTGTGTCAGTTCCTAAGCCATGTTGCTCTGGCAACTTCTAAAACAGTCCTATTGTCACTTATACTGCCTCTACAAGATTCAGAACAGCCCAATTGTCACTTATACTGCCTCTACAAGACTCAGACTTTTTGATGCTTCTCAGAACCAAAGTTTCAAATCATCCAGGATTTCATTAATTTTAGTTTTTTGCAGCAGTGAAAGCAAATTGGCATTATTTTATTTAGACTTCTAAGTTTATAGAAAGCTGAAGCACTGTGATGTTTTGATGATCCTAAAAGCTTTGAAGTTGCTGTTTCACATTACAGCTGTCTTCCCCTCACTTCATCCTCACAGCTGAACTACCTGTTTTACTTTTCACTTTGAAAAACAGCAATCACTGAGGGGCACAAGCTGAGGATGTCTCTTAAAAGGAACTGAAAGGGATATGAAATGAGTACATGGGTATAAATACAAAATAGCTATTTTTCAGAATGTTCTAGACTTATACCTCATACAGAAATGAAGCTGTGTGGCTACACAGAAAACCTCCCTACCTCTCTCCTCTTTCATGATCATATAGCTTTGCCCAGAATTTGGAAGTTTTACTGATGAAACACTTTAAAATCTTAACTAAAATTGGTGATAACTGTGAGCAGCATTGAAAAAAAAAAAAAAACCAGAGTGGCTGAAAAACTTGGGAATCAAAAATGAAAGGGAAGTCTGATAAAACCTGAGAATTAAACTCCTATATTTACCCTGTACTTTTTCATTCTAGGAAATATTGCCTAGTAGTTCAAGCATGTATCTTTGCTTTTCTGAATACCCGAATATGAACATACATCTAACAGGTCAAAAAAAGGGACAGTGGTGTTAAAGTTATTCCAGTTTTCCCTCTTTTAGAAGTATGGCTTGGTTGCCATTGGAAAGCCAGAACTTCATTTGAAGTACCTGTCTCTCTCTAAACATTCCATCTGGGGCCCTGGATGCTCAGTGTGGTCACACACATCCCAAAGAGGGCAGTCATTCAAAGATCAGTTCTTCCCTCCTTTGATGTGAAAACTGTATCTCTGCTGTGTTTCTGTAAGTATGCCTGAGAATGCCCAAAGTCAAACCCTCAAGTGATGCTACCCTCCTGAAGCTTTCAATCTGTCCCTTTCCCTCATGACCAATGAATCTTTTATGCTTGAAGAGAGTGACATCAGATGCTCAGTAATGGAGAAGCAGAATATTTACAGAGTTCAGAGACTTGTGAAATTCAAGGGCAGTTGAATGGGGTTTTCAGTACTGCAAACTTGGACTTCATTGTAGGATCTTAAATTTCATTTTGATGCCTTAATCTTATTCTGAACATTGATATCTGTGGTTATTAGGTTGTTTGATACAGTTTGGTTAAGAGAGAAATCAGTAACTTACTCAGGCTATCCTGAGAAGGTTTTGAGGGAGTGTAAAGGAATTGTAAATAATGATTTGTACTTGTTATCTATATATAAGTTACATTGTGTTTGTCTTAGGGTGTTTAAGAGATTGTTTTCTTTCTTTCACTAATAGGCTGAGGAGGTGTCTTTGCTTGTTAACTAATGTGAATTGACCTAACAAACTCATTTATAAAAGTCCAGTTCTTTCCTTAATAAAGGCTTTTTTAGCTTCTCTCACCTTCTAATGAGCTCAGCAGTGACAGATATCTGAAAAAAAAAAAAATACACTAAAACACCAAGCATAAAGTTAAAGCATTAAACACAAACTAGTGGATAGCAAACAGATGCTATAAGAACGGCAGCACTAAATTTAGTAAATGGGGAAGGAACAGAAGTAACTATATCTTTATTTAAAATCAGCCCTGTCTGATTGATTAATGTATTTCTTAGGTGAGCTGAAAATAAGAAATGCATGCACCTAAAATACAAATTAATCAGCACTGCACCACTGTGCTCTATACCGTATTAATTAATTATACCACATGACAGATGCAGATTTAATCACTCTGAAGGATTTGGGTACAGAGATCAGTAGAGAAAAGCTGCATTTTATAAAATTCATTAATGTTCTACAATCACTTAAACTGTTAAAAGATTCCATGAGATGCTGCTTCTGACAGATCTCGGGAAAAATATTCAGCAATAATTAGCAAAGTTTGTTTGTCCAGTCATTGATTTCTTTCAATGCAGTGTTTTCAGTGGGTTTAATTAGGATTTGTTAGCCTTATGACTGATAAGTTAAAAAGTATGGTGAGATGCTTCATAAGATAGAAAGAAATCTCTGTCTAGATCAGTCAAAGCGACCCTAATTTGCTATAAAATTGATTTTATTCCAGAGTCTAACAGGGAAAATAAAACTTCTTGATAATCTTCAGGTTTTCCTATGCCTTTGACAAAGAATCTGAATTCCATACCATTCCAAGTGTCTCCACCTGTGAAAAATGCTACACACTGAAAGGAGTACTCAAAAATCCCTTTCTAGATCAGGATGGTAGCTCAGTCCTTTTACCTTCCTCTCTTTCCAGTCTTATCCCCCCACTCTGTACCTAGGTTTTTCATAGGATCAGGAGTTCTAAGAGTCAACAATTTATAATTTTTACAGATTGTTTAATTTTTTCTTTTGTATGCAACAAATCTATGACTATCTGTTACTGAGTAGTACAGTAGCCTTTTTTTTTTTCCCTGACAACATGTTTAGTTCCACTCCTCCTGCTTCAGGAAATCAATTTTGTATCCCTTGAACTCAAATTCTGATTTCTATCTTAAAAGGATTTAGGAAACTTTGATCAAAGAAAACCTGTGATAGTGATGGGCTTGCATTTAAATGTATTCATCCTCTCCATTTGAGCCTTTAGAAAATATCCTAAACAAAGGCTTTCAAGAACAGTGGAAATTCCTAGTCTGTTTGTTCAAACCTTTTTCCTGGTTTCTGACTGGCTGAGAAAGCTTCTCATTATACTACTGAGTAATGAGAGAGTTTTCAAAACAGATCTTAAACTATCTTCTGAAGGTGGAAAGCTGCAATAAATTTCATGGAAGAGCTGAAAATGAGTCCTAATGATTTGGAATATATTCTCCCGTATTAGGCTCTACCTTTATTTGCTGCCACTGAATAGAGTCCCCAGCTGAAAATGAAAAACAGGAATTTAGGAAAGAAAAGGGCACATATGCAGAAATTTTGCATTATAGAGCAAGGAGTTATTAGCTTCTTTATCTGCTGTTTCAGTAATTGCATTGAGGACACAGCATTTAGCCCTGGACTGCCTAACACAAAGACATGAAAGAACACAGAGAACCTAGGAAAAGATGAAAACTAAACATATAGAGAGACTGATTTAAAGACAATGATATTATGAATGAACTCATATTAGTGTTAGGATTCTTGGAACTGTTTTATTATACATCAGTCACAGGCAAAAATACTCCAAAGAATATGCTGACAAGTCCTCCTTTTTCCCCATTTCTGACTTAACAAGCAGATCATGATTTTGTAGAATTAATTTGCTATTCAAGCTTATTTCCAAGTTAAATATAATGGCTCATCCACAACTACTTATCTGTAAGGATTTGCTATTTGAAATTCCAGCTGTGCTGTTCAGATTTGATAGGCTGCAGCAAACACATGGTGTGTGCTTGTTCCTAGGAGGATGCCTGTAACATCTCTGCTGGCAAGTTTGTCAATTCAAGTATTTTTGGAAAGCAGGCACAAAAGGGGCAATAACAGTGGCAGAAGATTGTGTTCAGACATGCAGAGCATGTTTTCAGGGAATAGTTCTATTTCAGGACCCCATCTCCAAGCAAAAATATCCCTTAGGTCAGGGAAGTGTCAGGCAGCTGGCACACTAAGAACAGAAGGACGTGCATGTTAACCTGCCAGTGGCAGAAAGGCCCATCTGGCCATGATGGAAAGGGTAACAGGTACTGGTCACAGAGTTATCAGCCATATGGCAACTGAAATTAATGAGAGACAGTACATGAGCATCAATAATAAACACTAAAAGTGCTGGGATAAGGACTCCTTTACACACTACAAATAAAAAGTTACATAAAGCAAAGTAAAACTAAATATGACAGGAAGAGTTTAAAAACTTGATATGCACAGGGCTAAAGAATTAGCACTTTGAGAAATGGTGTCAGTGCCATCACCAGAAACTCTGAATGGACAGAATCCTCTTTTTTATTAATTGTGAGATGGATGAGCAAGAGATAATGAACTATCTATGTACCAGATTTGCATTCAAGTATTCAGAAGAATCAATATTTACAGATTTTGTTTTTAGGCTTCTTCTCTATTCTTATTACCAAGAGAAAGAGTGAAATTTGCATGCAGGGAGCGCGTTTAAATAACTTGCAGCTCATTTCCATTTAGAATGTCTGTTTAAATACCAATTTGACCTCTGGCTGTCTTTGGTGTTGGGTAATATGTGTAAAACGGTCACCAAGAATTGTGTATGAAGCACAAGCTGAAAGGAACATACTGAATTTTCTTAGGTTTTTTGCCTGATTGTTTTACTTTCTCCTTTAGGATGTCAAAGGGAGAAAGGATACAGGCAACAAATCAATAAGGCAGAGAAGAATTAGGATATTTGCAGTAGAAGATGAGGGAAAGGAAAGCTGGGTGACTCATTTCATCATGTAAAATATGCACTTTCTGATCACCCTCCTGGAACCAAGAATGCAATACTCTATTTGGTGTTCAGATACCATGCTGAAGTAAAGACAGTCTTAAGTAGCTCAAATCTAAATGAAGTTTTGTACAAACACTGAAGGTTTACTACCAGAGAAAGATGTGCTGTTTCTTTTATCAATATTTATAATAAAGATTTGTTTTCTTTAATGCAGACTTCCCCTGAAATACTGGAAACCAGAACATAACAGAAGGAATTGAGAAGTGATTATTTCCATGAATAGCAAGTGAAATTCTGTGGGCCATGTACCTCATGAAAAGTAAATAATTTTTTTGGTTTCTTTTGGTTCATTTGGGGAAATAATTACTTTTTTTTACATTTTTTTTATATTCTCCTTTCTTTAAATTCCTCTACCTTTGAGGGTTTTTAATGTAAGGCATATATGTAAAATGTATTCATAACTATCCTGCAGTATAATGGTAGATATGGAAGGCTCTCTCTGTCTCACCCAGTGCTACATACAGTATTGTGTAAAACAGAAAACTTTGTGTTAAGGTTCCAAACATTCCAAATGCAACACAGAACTCTCAGTCTTCACAATATTCATTTAAAGTTTAGTTGAGACATAAAGGTTTCTTGCCCACAGGAATCAACACCTTCATTTAAAAGTAGAACTAAATTGCAAATTTTCCCATATGAGGCAAATCATTAACCTTTGCCAAATCATTACCTCAAGAGATAATTAACAGAGATCTTGCAGAAAATGTAACTAATAGAAAAGCTCTCAAAAATTAGTATTAAGAACAAATGTGGTCTGCCTCCCAGCTAAGGGACTCGTGTCCCTGGAGAAACTAAGTTTCTATGGACTTAAATTAAGGTCAGGTGAAAAAAAAAAGAGGATTATTCTAATCTACTAAACCCCCAGGTACTGGTAATCTTAAATTCAGCAGTGATGTTAGAGTAGAAATTTTATCTTGCTATCAAATAAACTCTAGGTTACATTAATTAGACTATAATTCAATTAAAAATAATAAAACTTTTCACTAATTATTCAGTAACTAACTGGAATTTGCCTAGTTACATAAGAAAGTTAAAGGCTTAGCATGGGAAGCCAATGCCCCTGACTTATCTATTGACTTCATTGTTCACTTCTTCTGATTTTCTCTTTTACTGGTCTATAAATACGTACATAAATATAGAATTAATTTACAGGAGTACTGTGAAGACAAATACATGCCAGTAGGGTCCACCAGTTATAGCACACCTTATGTTCTCTCATCTCCTGGCAATTGCACGAGCTTTACAGAGTTGCAGAAAAAATCATTGTGATTATATCACTTTGTGCAATCCTTCTATAAATTATTTATAAGAATCTAGTAATATGGCACATTGTTACATTATATAACCCCATAAATAATCAAATAAAGAATAAAATTATATGTGCATCAGAATCAAGCAAATTGAACCAAATACTACTGTCATGAAGGCTCAGGAAAGTAATTTTTTCTAACAGATGAGATCTGGTTTGAGAACAGTGTCACAATGGCCTTTTCCTCCCAATGAAATAACTCAAGAAATAGGGACTATGGTCTCAAGAAAAGACAAGCCTGAGCAGCCTGCCTGTCTCATTTATTGAGTACTTTTTGTTACTGCACCTGTCAGTTCCTGGGAGAAAAAAATAAAGTGAAAACTAGGCCATTCATACAAGATAGGTCAACACTTCTCAGTAATTCCACATGCTGTTATTGGGTCCTCTGGGGAGCACCATGAAACTTGTCCCACAGCCCATCTATTTGATGAACCCCTGTCTTTGCTGTATTTAGAGTCAGCCACAGCGTGTAAGGAGACCACAGCCAGGTACCAGCTGGGCATCTGGAGCCTCTCTTCCCAGGACAGCGTGCAGGACTCTGCTCTGTGCACTCTGATTGTGGGAATCCTGGACACAGGGAATGTTTCTCTGCCTGTCCTGAGAGGTCCTGATCCCCAGGAAAACGCTGCTTTTAACCTCTGTCCGTGGAGAAAGCTTTGGGATGAGCTTGAATCAACTAGTGTGTGAAATCGGTAGTAATGTAGTTGTAGTTTGTCACAGGGTGAAAAATTTGGATTTTGGGTTTTATCTAGCATGGATGTAGGTGGGAGACCAAGATGGAGGATTTTGGGTGCTGTCCCTGCCTTCTTCTTCCATTTTCTGCTGTGTGGGGGCACAATTTCATTGGACAGAAGCACCCGCAATGCAGGTACTGCTTGGACAGACAAATGATTAGGAATTGGTGGGAAAAGAATAATGAAATACGTTTTAGGTACGTTGTAGTAGTTAATTGGATAGCATATCTTGTATAGGCATTATATAGGTGTATATATCTTGTATATATATGCCTATGTATCTTGTAAGGCCTTATTTAGGCCTTATAGGCCTTGAAGCATTTTGGGTCTTGCTGCCACATGGCCCTGAGGTGCTGGGAAGCCGCTGTCACCCAGGGCTTTGAACTGATAAAAGTAATAAACTATCCTGAAGGCCAAAACACCAGCAAGTCCCGTCTGCCTCATTTCTAAACACAGCACAACAGCACACAGGGGATCCCCAGGCAGGGGGACCTCGTGTCACCAACCCCGACACTGAGGCTCAAGGGAGCAGCAGCCATCCTCCCCATGGGCTCGTGTCCCAATGAACCCATGTCAACAGAAAACAGCCACAGCCAGGAACGTGCTGTGTGTTTACAGGAAACCAGAATTGTATTTTAAAGATAATGTTAAGTGCTGAAGCCTCTGACATTTCTGGTTTAAGGAAATAATTTTCAGCAGTTATTAGTAAGAGAGTATCTTGCACAATTAGAAACAGCGCATATTATTTGTAAACCTGCACAATACTAAATAAAACTTTGCTAATGACCCAAGCCTAAGAAATGTGTTCTCCACCTTTTCTACCACTGACTCCTCTTTCTTGACTAAGACTCTGGCACATGGTTTTTCTCCATTTTGTACACGGCTGCCTCAATGAGGCATGACATGGGCAACATGACATTAATGTCAATAAGACATGTAGATATGGGCTTCTTTCCTCTACCTTTTGCCACAGTGAAATGTATTTCTATGTTCTGCCTTTTGTACTGTTGGGCCTCTTCACAGGTAAATCTAAAAAAAAAATAATACATGGAAATGACTGCTTTACTGTTTACCAAACCCCTCTTGCTAACAGAAAGCAGGGATCATGAATTAGCAGCATTATTGAATCTGTTAAAAAAAAAAAATCAGTGTGATCAATAACTGCATTATCTTTCAAGCTCTTTAAATTGGGCCAAGTAGTTTTCTGTGAGTGTTTTAGTATTTGCTATGGCTACAAATGAGAAAATTACCATAGATTTTTGAATTTAGGGTTATTCACACGTGCAAGGGTTAAGCTGGGACTTATTGGACTGCTGACTATCTAATTCTTCTGATAAGCTTCATGAGGTCTTTATTTCCAGACTGGATAAATACATACTTACTTCTGGATAAAAGACTTGCATTAAGAAATTTAACATTAATTTTCTTCTAAAGCTTTTACATGTAATAGGTTTTGCATGTAATACCCCATTTCCTTCATGATGTGAATCTCTAGGATACTCCTTGAAAGCCATGCAAGTAGGTGAGCATGTGAAAAGTGAGTGCAGTCAAAAACTGACTGAATACTAGCAGGAAATTCCTGTGATATTTTGTGTTATGCATATGGTAGAAAACGATGTAGTCAGGAAAAGAACAGGGCAGAATGAAACCAAAGGAACTATCAAATGCTGGAGAGTCCCATTAATGGACTGTAACAGAATGACCCAAACTTAAAAAATTAACCTAATGATCAGATCGGAGATGTATAAGTATACTGAACTCTACAGCTAGAGCAGAGCAACCAAAACAAGTTTAAAAATCAAAGAGTCTTGGTCTGAAAAATTTTAGCTGATGTAAATTCTGTAAGTGGCCTCATAAGACATTGAATTTGCAAGTGTTGTGAATAATGTTCTGTGCCCACCCTCTCCCAATTCCAGGTGTCTATCCCTTCTTTATTTGCCAAATTATTTTATTTTGCTCTCAGAATTTGACTCAATGCTACATCAACAGGTAATAAATAATTAAGACTGCAATCAAGGTCAATATTGAAATACGTAAACTCATTAATGATAAAGAGCATCTAATGGTATGAATATGGAATTAGGATGGAAATTGATACATTCAGTAGGATTTAAGAGATGATAACAGGAAAACGAGGCTCAAAGAGAGCTCCAGGGGCCAGATATTCCATCTACTATAACAGAATGTTTCTTGTCCTTGTCATTCTATGGCCTCCGTTGAAAAGATAGTTTTCCCACACCACAAAATTTCATAAGAATCTTAAAAATAAACTTATAATTCCATGTTGTCCTGAAGATCTTAAAAATTTTCTCCAGAAATAAAAACTAAGATTCTCAGAGCTGATAAAGATATAATTTTAGTCATTTGTTCACATTTTGTTTAATGATCTATTTGTACCAGGTCTCCATCAAGTGGTCCTGTTTGGCTCTGGTTAATTCCCTCATTACTAAGCCATGATACTGAAGATATTTGTCTCTTCCTATATCTTTTCCACAGTGTAGAACATCTCCAATATTATAATGTGTTTCAGTCTGAGTATAAAATAAACTGATGATTTAGGAAATCACAAAGTTTTAAAATTAAAGAACTCTTTGGTCAGAAAAAAAAAGTAGCAATAAGGTTTGAACATTATTTCCTTTTTCCTGTTGCCCACAAAAATTCACCCTGTACTCAGGAACACTTTTCCAAACCTAAGTTACCCAGCCATCTAAGTTTCTATGTGAAAATGCATGTTTTTACCAAAGAACATTTCTCTGGTTCTAATGCTTCATCAAAAGCACCTTGAATTTCATTGCATCTGTGTGTTAGGAGTTATCAGACTTGAAATATGTGTTCCCTAAATCAGAACCAGTATTATCTCAGAGAAAGAACCTCCCTGAGCTTTTTAATCCAGCACTTTTTGGTGGTTTTTTCCTATGCCCTCTCTGTAGGCATATATTTTACTGTTATACTGTATTTTTTCTATTTTTAAGAAAATGTCCATTTTTTAAGTTTTAAGGTACACAGAACTGTCTATCCATTCTAAATAACCAGACCAGCTCTGAGCTAATGCTCTCAGGAATAAACAACCAAAGTCAGGTGAAAGTTATTCTCTCTATATGGAAGAAGGTAGTGCAATCTTCTTCCAAACAACTATGAAATGACCACACAAGATGTTTAGGAATCAAAAATAAACAAGACCACAGACAGGGCTATGTTGGAAGTAAACAGAATCAGAGAATCATGGAATAGAATATTCTGAAGACAGAAGTGCACTTGTGCAGAGAAATGCACATGAATCCCTCCAACCTAAAGACAAACTCTACTCCTCCAAGCTATAGTCTATCAAATATCTATAACTTCTTTGAAGAAACTTCTTGTTAGGTAGAGAGAATAATACCATAAGCCCAAAACAACCCTTTCCAGGAAGATGTGTAGAAAGTCAAACTATAAGCTATCCTGGATGAAGGTCACAACATGAATCCCTTTTTCAAATACTCTTTTCTTCTCTTCAAATTTTCCTCTTCCTTTTCAGAATGCTCAGAAACAAATTTCTGTACACCCACGCACATCAAACAGTGTCAGACTGTGCCCAAGCAAGAAATGCAAGATCCTACAATGCATTTCTCACACTCACAACAAAGTATGTTCACCTTGTCCCCATTTCATAGGACATCCAGAATGTCACCCACTTCCTTCAGTGCATTACATACCATTGTAGAAGCTCTGCAGATGAAAATCAAGCAAATGCTTATACAAAGATTAAACTTTCTCAGAACATTAAGTCAGAAATACTCATTTACAAGGACGATAATACTCTTCTCAAATAAATCATCTCATCTAGCCTCTTAATCTCTGATCTTTCTATACAGAGTGGCAACAGAAATGTGCAAAGCACCCTCAAAAGACAAGACTAGGAATGAAAATCCATGACTACTATGGATGCCTTGGTTTTAAATCACGGGTTTAAGCCATCTACCTGGCTCCACATCCAGATGCAGGTGATACTGCACATACTGATGGGAAAACTGAGCTCATTCCATCCTGATATTGATAGTATAAGGCTAAAATGTTCCTAAAATCAGGGGATATTTAGGGGAGAAAAGATTGGGCCTGGTAGGTCCTGGGAAAACGTTAGGCTTGATAGATGATATGATTGTTAACTGCACCTGTGTAACCATTTAATGACTATGATAAACAGTATGATTGTTATATGATTATGAACCGTAACAAGAACCACGAGAAATGATGTTTGGGGGGTCTGATAGAAATCACAAGAATCCATGCTTGAATGAAATCAGTGTATAGAATAGAACAATATAAGTTCAATAATTAACATGTAGTTATATAATGATAAGGGTATAAAAACATGCTCATCTCAAACCTATGGCAGTGTCAGATTTGGGTCTGTACCCCTGACACCCACAGCTCTTGAACAAAGCACCTGCATATAATCACCCTGTGATTATGTGTTCTTGAACACTAACAATATTAGAGTGACAGGGTACCATGGTTATCACCTGCAACAAAGGCAAGACTTGTTCAAATGTAACATTCCTAAACCAACTCGCCTGGACAGCTTCCATTACCCCAGACTTTTCAGTGAGTAGCAAGAATCAGATGCTGCACAAGGGAAGGTGAGCCAGCAACCAAGTGTGATACAGAAATATGTGGGAGCAGTGTCCTAAACACCAAGAGGGCAGGATGCAGAGCAGTGATCTCAGTTTTGAAGCGACAACGATCAAGAGTGATCAGGGCACAGCACAGTGACCACTGAGCAAATCTGTGGCAGCTAGGCAGCTCCAAGGCCAAGCCAGGGAGCCAAAGCAGCAGGTCCAGGTCAGACTTACAGAGGTGGGAGATTAGGCAGTCAGTTGTTCCACAGATCTGGTGTGACATGGGCACAGGCAGCGTTCAAGTCTCAGCTAAAAGAAGCACAAGAGAATTTTTTCTCCCAAGAGAAAAACATGGCAGCCCTCACTTCCAGGTCTAGTTGCAACAGCTCTTAGAAGCTACATTCACCAGCTGAATTCCTAGAAGGGGGACAGTCTCCAGGACCTAACAGTCTTACCATAATCAACTGCTTTCTAAACCATAAATGTCAATTTGTAACCATTTCTAAGAGCTGGAAAATGTCAAAGAATGGAGAACTGCAATTAAAATCTCAATAACCAAAAAGGGAATTTTTGGCCAGGAAGTCTCAGACATCCTCACCAAAAAAATAAAACACTATGATATGAAGATTTTTGAACAGAAACATGGAGGTTTTTGAGAAGACAGAATTTATTACACAAACTTTCTGGTTCCTCTAAGTTTTACAAGGTTAGTTGCTTAAGGGCAAATGAGTTACTATAATATAATTGGACTTTTTGTCAGCATTTGATTTAGCACTGCATGAAATTTGTTTTAATGTCAGATTTTCCAAATCTCCCTTTCAGAAGCAAACTGAATATTGTAAAGTCTTGTCCAGGCACTCAAATAATCTTAAAGAAATATATAGGAGTAAAATTTCTTACTCCAAGAGAGCTGGGTTTTCCTTTGATACTTTTTAGAGAAAGAAATGCAAACATGTGGAAAAAAACACATACACGAAGCACTTCAACTAAAGCTACTCAGTTAAATTTAAAAACTTATTTTGCCTCCCTTTTTTGAAAGACTATGTATTTTTCCTTTTTTGCTTTCATTTATTTCACAGTTTTTCAGACAGACATATGATATAATCACCTCACTGTCACTTCCTTATTTTTAACACAGTCTGGCAGGTGCTCACCACGGGTGTGCAACAGAGGCATTGGTTTTCACAGCACCCCTTTGAGACATTCAGTCTGCAGCCATGCACAGTACAATATCATATTTTACCACTCAGGCAGGTTAGAATTCAAGCTAATAAGACCAGTTGCAGTAAATATTTTGCAGCAAACACATTTCCAGGGTAGCATATATATATATATATGTCATTGTTGAGTGAGAAAGATGCAAATAAAAAGCCATCCTCATTCAATCAATAAGTGAGGTCATGAGGGAGAGTTAAGCTGTGTGTCACTAGCGGCCCACCTGCTCCAATATCCTGCTTCTGGAAAGAGCCCACACTTGGTACTTTAAAAGAATGAAAAGCTGTTTACAGAGCCCATCATTATGTGACAGAAGACTCTTGTCTGAACTGTTTAAACAACTCACTCACAGATGGATGCTGATCTCAGCAAGGGCAAGATTCAAAACGTTACAGGAGTTGCTTGTTCCAACTGAAAGACATTGTTCTACTGCCTGCTTTTTGTGGGGGGAGGTTGGGGTTTTTTTACCATTTGCAAATACTTATGAGATCATATAATGAGGCATTGCAGCAAATGACTGCAGCTCCTAGTGGAAAAAGCAGTGAGTGTCAGCAACCAGAAAGTCTTAGAGGATTGTTGCTCTTCTTTGCTTTCAGCCATATTGGTGTGGCACGCAAACTAGCACACTCCAAACTGCAAGCTTGGTCATGTCAACATATCAAACTGGAGTGCTAACCATTAATAACTTATTCTGAGACAATATTGACAGCTGCTTTGCTTTATTACCAATGCCATCTGTGCCCAGCAACCCACAGTCTCCTTTCTACTACTTCTTAGCTTGCACTCCAAGTGCTTTTCAGGCTGCAACAAGCAGAATGGAAATACCAGCTTGAGCTTCTTAAGAAATATCACCAGCCAACTCAGGGAGCCCAGAAGATAAGGAATAATATGAGTGTAGCCTACTGAGTTTTCACCAGAAGCCCGCTTTATGAATAACATACTGCCAGATGACTTTTCCTACAAGTGATCACTTCCACTGTTTCCAAAGGCCAATATTATGCACTTGATGTTCAACTGGTCTTTTTCTCTTCTGAGCAGTACTAAAGCCTCAGTAGGACTGATTAGCAGATAACAGTATCTGAAGCACTTTTGAGTCTCCCTATTAAAGTCATAATACCACTGCTTTGTTCACAGACTTACTATTTGAAGATTGAATGCTATAAAAAGGCAGCTCCCAGTCTTCTGCTGGGCCACTTGAAGATTTTTCCATTTGGGAGTTCCCAGGACGTTTGCACTCGGTACAGAATTAATAATAAGATTTTCCTTGCCAACCAAAGTGCATTCCTGAGAACAAATGAGAAAATTTAGATTTCAGAGGCAAATTTAGCTTAAGCCATCAAAGGCAATTTAGTTTTAAACAGACACCTACCAAAATTATTTACAAACTTGTAAAGAAAAAGAACTGAGAGCATTCATTCAAGCTCTTTTCGTGGATCAGCTCATCTGGGGTGAAAATGCTAAGATAAAATGTATAAATAAACAGATATTTGATTGTTCTGTAGCAACAATTTGGAAAAGATTTTCAAAAGACACGCAGATAAGCTTTTAAGTATGGATGGCTTTTAAAGCCCATGTGCTTTTGATTTTTCTACAGTGCTATTTTGGCCAGAGGTGGAACAAGCCCAGAGGTCTACCGTTTTCTTTGGAAAACCTATCTTTTGTCTAAGTGATTTTTAGCATTTGAAATTTTTAAGTCAGAGAAAAGTAAAAGAAAAACTGTGGGTTTTTTCACATGTATGTATGTAAATGTAAAAATTCAAGTGCAAACTCAGTCCAAAGCAGAAAGGTCTGGAACAGATGGCTGAAAGTCTTTGGAATATCAGTTGAAAAGAGGATGTCAGTGGCAGACAATGATATCTTCACTGAAAAATAAAGGAAAAACCTCTACAACAAAGAAGGAGTTTAGATAACTTAAGAGCACTCGCCAGGAAAAGAGGGGAGTGCTTCCTGGGTGAAGATACATTTTTTAACTATCTGAGGAAGGGACTGGGAACTCAGCAAACTTGTCTGCTCTTACCAGCTTTATCACTGATCTAATAAAATAACCTATCTCTGCAGAACTTGCCTCTATTAGATCTCTAGAAACCATAGGTTCAGCAGCCTCACTACCACCATGTTAGAGTCACAAGTCAGCAAGAAAAGGGCTTCAGAAGGTTGATTAGAGCCTCTCACTTCACAGTAAGGGTTCTGCAGCCCTGTGTTGACTGGGCTGAAAAAGATGAACAATAAATACTGCATATTCAGTGTATGTAATTATCTCACACAGATGACTTGCCAGGGCTGATAACATGCTGACAAATCCAATAAGAACCTTTTTTAGCCTGAACAGTGGAGGCTGGCATCTGTGGTGCGCAGTTCTCAGTGAATGACCGCAATGCCATCAGGGCATGGTTCATTGTGCTTCCTCAGCACACTTGACCCTTGACTGTTCCCATTAGCAGTCAGCAGAAAGAAAACTGATCACAGTGACCCTGCCTCCTGTGGTATCACAGAACCAACCTTAATAGGAACAGAATTTACTACAGGATTATAATGCTTTCAGAACTGGATGGTGTGTCTCTACCCATCTGTAACAAGGCTGAATCCTGCAAAAATCAATGCCTGTTTCATGTTTCCCAGGCTCTCTGGAACACAATAGGGAACATAATGAAGAGGGTACACACAAGAGGAAACCAGAGCTATCTGATAAGAGCTAACAGCCTATCAGGCCACAAAGCATGCCCAGTAGCTACTCCTCTCCAACCCTGATCTGGGATTCCACAGGAAGGACTGCAGCTGCAGGTGAACAGTTTGAGACCTGGCAGGTCCACTTTGAAAAAGGAGTAGAAGAAAGGTTCTTTTTCATCTAGTCATTACTCTGTCTGTCACACTGACACTGCTCCTTTGGATCATGTTTTCAATACCACACACACAGTCATAAATAGTTCCTGTTAATTTTACAGGCTAAGTCCAGGGAGTATTTGATCTTATCTCTCAATTCTCCACCCCTTTTTGCAATTCACAGCATTTAAAAAAATTTCAAACCAGCTTTCTTTCTCCAGCAACTGAAAGAATGAAAACAAATGTAACTGATTATTTCAAAAACTCTGAGAACACTCAAGCATGAGGATTGAAAAATCTATCATAAAGTAGAATTCTAATTAAGAGAGTGATTAACATATAAATAAACAGATAGACATCTTAAAGATAAGGGTTTTGTTATTATTGTTATCATTGCTTTGGTCTGTTCTAAATACAGGAAGCTTTATTTATAAATTCTCTGATGTACATACATTTAGTTACATTTCCACTAAGTTATTCCTTTATTTCATGACATTTGCAGCCTCAGATGAAACAATTATCCTCTCCCTTCAGGCACAATTTTAATGTTAAAACAAAAGGCTATATCCATGGTCTTTAGGACTTTCAATGTGTCTTTGGAAATGATATTGTATGCCATGTATTGAAAAGAGAGTGTTAATTACATCTGTATCTAGTCTAGCCCAAATGGTGTGTTCAGGATGTGTTTATTGAACTTGAAACTTGCCAAAGCAGACTGACATAAGGTCCTCCACCAGGTGTCAGATAGAACAAGTTGAACTGCAAAGATAGAAAAGGTATTTTCTTTTTCTTTCCATTTTAGGGAAAGACAGAAAGCTCTTTGACCCAATTCGATTTTTGCCTCAGAAACAACAACTGAAAGAATTTGCAGGTTTTGCTAGAGGACATTGAGGTCAGTGAAAGTCAGTCTGTCTTGGTTAACAAATACTGGATCAAATATTGACTGAATAATCTCCAAGGCACTATGAGGGATCTCTTCCGTATATAGACATGTTCTTTAAAGTACAGAAAATGTAAATGTAGGCAAACTGACTTAATACCAATGCATGATAAACCCAAAGGTATCAGATGTGACCTGTCCAAGAGAACTCCCTAGAACTGACATTTTGCATCTCTACTGTCTTTGAGGCTGCTTAAACCTGGCCTGTCCTCAGAGTGCCAGACAGATGAGATGGAAGCTGCTCATCTAGGCAGAGCCTGGAGCTTGTGTGAACAATATCCAAGTACATCCTGGAGTGGTGTACCCTGGGAATTTGCTCTGGCTTGTTCAAGAGGCAGCCCTGAGAGGAACAAATTCAGCCACAAATTACATAGGTCATTACTCAGTATGAATGTGTGCTTGGTCTTAGGGACAGAAAAGTACCAATGCAGTGACTACTCTGATAGGCTGAATCCTCTTGTTCTTCCAGCAGTTTTGGACTTGCTGAAATCTCCTGGGCTGTGTCATGTAGTGGATGAAGTTCTAATAATGACAGAAAATAGGTCTGGAAAGGACCTATTTCAAAGCAGATGTAAACTAATGTTTCCAGTCCTATAGATTTCCCAGTCATTTTTCCAGTGCTTTGCTTTCCATTATTCTTACAAATAGAAATCTCTCCTACTGCCTAAATTCTTTGTCCTTTCTCACCATAAACGTCAGTCACCAGCTGACTGTATCTTTAAAATTCTAACTATTTTTAATTTTCCTAAGTAGATTTTCTCTCTGACTAGAACCTTTTGGTCAAGTGACTGAACAGGGCTGAAAAGGGTATATCCATTCCACATTTAAGAGCACTAGATGGATCTCATGAGGAGGGACAAGGTGAATAACCAAGGAACAGTTACCACACTGGTTTTGTCTAAGCAGTAAGAAAGATTTCTCTGGAACCCTACTGATTACAGCCATGTCATAAAAGTCCTCCTTACATCATACACAGCTTTGTTACATGCAAGAATGGCAACTGCTGTTTGTTCCAGCTTGCCAGTGCACCTACAATTTGTAACTCCTCATGTAAAGGCTCTGAAATTCCTCATCCAGAAAGGGTTTTACAACCATCTCTCCTACAGTCTGTACCACTAATGTGTCTATCCTGACATCAAAAAATAAACCTAATGCAAATGCACATATGTAACTCCATCAAACTTTGCTATTATTTGATTATTGCTTGATGGTGAAATCACTGGGCATTGCTGAGGCTGGAAACATTGAAGCAGGAAACACAGGTATATGTAAGTCCAGGTACAAAACACCTAGGCTATTTCCAAGCACATATCCACCGGTGGAAGCTGACCAATTCTCTGTACTAGGACTATGATAAAAAAAATTTTAAAAAAATCTATGCCTATCATGAAAGTAAATCATTCCCAAACAAAATTTTAACATTATTGTTAATCTGCCTCAAAGTCAAAGGAAATATATTAAATGATTTTCATTTAGGAACAGAAGCTGTACACAGATATCTGGGAAAATGACTACATGGAAGCAGTTTTATGCCAAGATCTTCTGCTTATTTCCACTGGCACAGTGGCCTTTCTGGTCAGGATGCCAAGCCTGCTATAATCAGCAGAGTTAAGGGCTCTCAGTGCTTCAAAAGATTGGGATCTAATTGCTGCAAATTTAGTTAATGCCAAGGGAGAAAGACAGGCATCAAGATTTGGGCCTTTGCCCCAGAAGAGAAGTGCAAATAACATCCATAATCATTAGATAGTTGTCAGGAGAGTGCTGAGAACTGGGCTGTACAGAAGCCTGCCTGAAAATTTGATGAACTAAAAAAATTAATGAGCTTTGGGTTCAAAAGGTTTCCTTTGATGTGCATCAAGCGTTTTCATGAAATACAAGTAACTACACAAATGTGTTATTTCGCAATAATGGGTCATATCAGAGCTGGATATCTCTTAATCTCCTGTTGAGATGACAGCATGCCCCACACACTCCTGCCAACACCAAACAAGTGTGAGCAGATTTACTCTTAATGAGCTCATCACACCAAAGTACCAGTTAAAGGGAGTAGGTCACAGATTATGTTTGTTTAGTTGCTCTGATGCGTCTTGTTAATTCCACACACAAATGTGGTGTTGGGGGGAAAAGTGCCCACAGTGCCTGACTATCTTCTGCACTGACATCTACAAGCTTTCTGTGTGCCTGACTTGGGGTAAATTGACACAAATGAATTTGCTTTGTGCCAGCTTTGAATCTGGCCCTGCACTTATGTACTTTCTCCTCTTAACTCCTTTTCTGACCTCTCTCTCCACTGAAAAAGATGTAAAGCAAAGTTGGACTTTTTGACCTTTGTTGGATTTGGTGATCTTACAAGTTTTTACCAAACTTAATGAGTTTAAGGCTCACGTAGGGAGACAGTTTCCAGCCCTACCAGACTGGTATTTTCAGATCATATTTCTGTTTATGCGTTTACCCTTCTCATGCATGTCTTGTATGTGGTAGAAGCCTCAGCCATGCAACCCTTTGAATTCAAAGGTGGTTAGATCAAGGAGCATTAGGAATGAGAGGATACAGTCCTGTGATGCAGGAATACCACAAAATCTGCTGAAAGACCCACACCACATTCTCTTCTAGGTACATGAGAAACCTGGGGCCAGCCAATGGCTATTACTACAGCACTTAACATGCACAGCTACAAATATCTGCTAACTGGCAGGTATTTGTGTCCAAAGAACACCATAATTCTCCATTCTCCACACCTCCAATCAACCATGCCTACCTACCTTTTGTTTTAATTCCTTTCTGAACAACAGAATATCCTTCACATGAAAGTAGGGTACTTTCTAGAGGAATGTCTTAAAGACCCAGAAGCTCTGCTATTTTATTGCGTATGGGAATGAGGTTTACTGTTTAATCCAGGACTTCATTTCTCTATAGGGAAATGCTTAAGGTTTGATGTGCAGTCTTGATCCCCTCCTCCTGCACAGGAAGACAGTGTCCAGTGCTGTATTCATAAGGTAAGGCATAGGTTAAGGTGAAATAATTTTATATAACAATTACATACCAGTATGTTAATTTTCTTGAAAAAGTATCATCTCTCCTGCTATTCTCCTAACAACAATCTCACTTCAAACATTTTCTGTGTTGGATGTCATAGAAGAAGCAGTATGTGCTAATGTTGTATGAACACTTAACAGCCTATGCTATTTTCACAGAAATCAAATTTGTGTCATATTCCATTAGGTACTTCAAGGCAATGCAACATTTGAAACTCCAAAAGCTTTAGTAAGTCATAAGAATTACACAATAGACTCTTATCCTTGTCAGGTTATGCTTAAACTGCAACTTTGATGGCAGGGAAAGCTAAAAGGGCCCCTATTCTTCCATTCTCTTCAATTTTGTTTATAGAGCCATCTTGGAAACCACAACACAAACCGAGTTTTGTAGTAATTCATCTTAAAAATAAACCTTTCTTCTTTTTTTGGTAAAGGGGGGCCAAATACAAAACACAGTGGTGTAACCCCCCATTTGTGTCAGCTGTACTGGCACAAAAAAGGGACAACAGTGCTGCACAAGAACACCAACAAGAGAGCACAAGCTCCTTAAGCCACTTTGAGTGCTTGCAGTTAGTGCCTTGTCTCCTACCCAAAACTAGTCCTATCAATGACTAGCTCTTGCAATTCAAAGCACATTTTGGTCAGTAATCAGCTTCCCTGATTTCCCATAGGTTTGTTCCCTATGATTCTAAATGTATACAGCAATTTTTCATCAACTAGGACTAAATTATACTCCACAAGAAGCAATTATTTAGAATGCAGATAAAACATAAGAAAATCTACATAATAATGGCTGGATCAAAGCTGGCTTCCTTTTGCAAGCAAGGGAGTTAAGGCAGGAAGAAGTTGGCATTTCTGGTAAATGATCCATTTCCAGAGCAAAAGCATTTCATTGACAGAAGGAATCAAAACACAACAGCACACCTGTGGAGCAGGTTATGGTGGCTACACAAGCCAGAGTTCAGTAATAATAATAAAAATAGCATGAAAGCTCTTAAGACAAAAAGCATAAACTCTCTCAAATGGAATTACAAGTTGTACACAAAAGATGCTTTGAGAACAGTATTTTTATAACAAGAAAGCTGTAGAAGCAATACCCCTCTGCTTCAAACATGATGTTTGGATCCAAAGTGTCTGTATACCACCTTCACTTTAGACAGAGCATGAGACTTCATTACCCACCTCCATAGTTTTCATCACAGCTATTATTCCAAGTATTTTTCCAGTTCTTTTCCCCAGAGTTGATTGGCTCAGCTCCCAAAAGGCATCTTTGGCAGCCCCCAGTTTGCTCTCACCAAAATGTTCTACACTGCTGCTTCAGACACCATGGCTCATGCCATGTCATTACCTCACCTCTTTCCAGATGTCTTAGTTCCTCTTTGTTTATATCTTACTTAATTTCAGGGACTGGATTAAACAAAAGCATTCACTGTTTCCTTCCCCTCTGTATACTTAACCAATATAGCATCACTGCAGTACAAACACAGAGGCCAAGTCTGTGTTTATCAAGTAACTCTGACAAAACCTGAGGTGTTTGGTCTGTCCTTACACACAAATGAAAGAACTTGGCCAGCTTAGGAGTGAAAACTGAATAATAAAGGTAATTGAAAAATATGGAGTACCGTAATTCATTTAATATTTCAACATCCCAAATTGCCTCATACCACATCGGTTTTGATGTGTTTCTTTAAGGCAGCAACACTTTTACAAGCATACATCCTCCTTAGCTTTTGCATACTTGTTACCTACATCAATATCCAAGTAATTAATCTTACACTCAAAGTCTTAGGCACCCTTACTATCTTTTATCTGCAAACACGTCTCCTCTCTCTAATTGCTCTAAGGATCTCAGGAGAGACAACAACCACCTCCTTTCCATGCCCTTCATTCCTACTCAAACTGTGTCAGAAGTTTTGCTGTTTCTCTTACAGACTCAGACCTCTCCAGGACATACCATCCTTTCTGGCTTACTTTGTCTGCAGCTTTTGGCAGGTCCTGTATTCTATTCAGTCTCCTGATGTTTTCCAAGCTTGTTTGTGATACTATATGAATTCTGTGTATCTCTTGGGAAGAAAAGAACAAAATTTTGTAGTTTTGTGCTAGATGCTTAAAGAATTTGTCTGGAATATATTCACCCTGTACTTTGAAATCCCTGATATTTGTAAGATATCAACTTGAATGCAGGGCACAAGAACCTAAACACAAATAAAAAAAAAATACCTGTATTGAAGAAGGAGGTACAACCGACACCAAGAGCAGCTTCAAGCATCAACACTTGATCGTTCTTCAGTACAACCTTTTATACCATTCATCTGACATGCATTGCACCTGTGTGCCCTCTCTCCCCTTCTCTGGTTGCTCAGCACACCTGGGCACTCCATGTCCCACAGCCTTCAATGCTGCTCACCTGCCCCACACAGCTGGAGCCTATTCCAATCACCTCAACCACCTCATTTCCAATCACATCAAACTGTGTGCCTACACTGTGTGAGAAAAGATCAGGACTCTGGACTTGGATTTGAAAGATCTGGGATTACTTCTTGGTTCAAAAATTGTGTGTATGATTTTCAGTTACAGCTGTATCATTATAGAACAGCAGTCTCTAAAGGGATAATGAAGTTCTGCCTTCACTCATCCTCTCTTCAAACCATCATCTTGGAGATGAATTGGAGAGACTCTGTATGCCCCAGGGTGTTAATGTATTGGCAGGATGTTTGAACCCCAGATGTTTGAACACATTATTCCTGTGTGCTTCAGAAAGTACAGCTTAGATCTATATTTAGCCTGCAAATTTGCAATCTGCACTTGCAGCCTTTTAGAACTTCCTTGACCCAGAGGTGTAGATATAACATTATCTTTTTTATCTCTTTCCCTTGCCTTCGACATCTCTTTTCTATCTGCTCTGAACCATAACTACTGAGATTATACCTTACTCTGTGTAAAAACTTCTTAATAAAGACAATATTTAGGGTGTACATAAAAATAACACTAATTAGTACTTTGCAAAATCTTTGAACAAATGCCTTATATTCTGCACAAATTCAGAGACTAGTTCCAGCAGGTAACTGACTTTCACTACTGTATTTTCAGTACAAATTTACAGCCTCTTATGTCAAGCAGCCTTTTTGTTACATTCCTCACCTCTGTGTAAACATAAGTATCAGGAAGTTTCATTCTTTGAATAACTTTAGAGCAGGAGCAGTCTGATCCCAAAATGTTTTCAATTCACCTTGCCTTCAGAAGCCACTGTGCAGTGTACTGTTCAGACTCACTAAACATCCTTAGAGCTGTGCTGACACCAAAAGGAGCACTTAAAGCCTAAGCATAAATCTGGTAACAAATGAGGACTCATCTGGTCAGACCCCATGACACCCACACGGCAGGAGACACTGAACAAATAAACCTGCATTAATGATCTCTTGGTAGTATTAGCATTTACATTAGTATTAAAAAAAAATTTAAACCAAGACCTCCTTATACCTTTGTTGTTCCTTGTAAAACAAGAGAATGTGGAGAATGGGGTTGAGAAATATACACTAAACAAGGCACTTGGGGCACATCACAGGGTCTACAGGCATTTGGTGATCAGGACATCTCACAGCTGCCTTAGGGGACTTCCTCTGGGTACCCAGACTGTCCAGCACAATGGGCCCTCGTACCAAGGACACAGAGTTAAAGCAGGCAGCAGAATCCGAGTTCCTGGAATTCATTTTACTAATCGACTTAATTAATTTAAATGGATTAATTTAATTAATTGATTGTTTTAATTAATTTAAATGTCATTAATCACTTTACTTCATTTCCCCAATGACAGAACTGCAGTGAGAGCCAAAGAAGCACAAAGCAAACAAGCAATCTGGAAATTCAAGTCAAATGCAAGGCAGTTAAAGCTAAATTAATGGTGTAAACACAGCACATTAATGTATTGCAAGGTCACGGCTGCTCAGGCACACGAGGACTGCATCCACCTCAGCTTTTCAATTTGATGAGGGATAAGTATTCTGAGGGGATGAGAACCTGTCTCCTCTTGGCTGCTATGAGACACATATTATGACTGAGCTTAATCAATAAATACAGAACAAGAAATGCACATCGCAGCAGTGAGCACAGCTTTGCTCTGGAAGGTGAGAAGTGATATTTATGAAGGACAGTAAATGGTCCCTCCTGTCCCCGTCCCATTCCCATATCCCTGCCATGACTGAGCTGTGTCCAAGCCCCTCCTCACTGGGCCTGAACCTGATTTGGTACAACTTGACCCTGGACCTGTCATCTAACCATGGACTTTCCTGATTGCTGGGACTCTGAGCTGCATCTCCAGCCAGGCTTCTGCCTGATGCCTTGTGTAGTGCCTAAGCTGAACCAGCAGAACAAAGGAGGTTACTTCAGATCTACAGCCTTTTCAGAGGCTGAAAGGAGAGTCTCAGCTTACCCAGGATGGAGCCCCACTGCCCTGAAGGAGTGGGATGATGGTTTCTCCACAGAGACTTCAAGAGTCTGCTGTAGGTACAGTCCATGTCCTGCCACTCTGAGGTGCAGAGCAGCAGCCTCAGAAAAACTGCTAGGATCCAAACACAGCACAATTGCTTTGTGTCAGTCCAGAGATACAGAGGGGTAAAGAGGCAGGGTGACATCCAGGCATAATCAATTTAGAGGGTACTGGGGATACCCACAGACTTCATAATCCAATTTTATAAAAATTCAGGTGTTTCTCCTTTAATTAGTCTATATAGGTTTTCCCATTCCTAGTCTTCCAGTCACTAGGTGACACTTACTTTTTTGCAGCTGTGGACTTTTGCAATCACAGCAAATCCAAACCAATACTGTAGATTAAACTAAACTTCTTGGGAGGTTTATTTATTTGCTTGTTTTCTCTAATGGGATGCCAATCCTGACAATATTTGCTACACTGCCTACTTCTCACCTGTCACCTGTCATGGCTGCAAACCCGTGGATAGGAGATACTGTTGCTCTGCATTGTCTGAGGGGTCACAGGAAATGGAGTGGACACCAGCAGAAAGCTCTATATTGAGCCTGTTAAATGAGTTCCAAAATCAGTTTCCTTCAGATACTTGGGTTCTGTAAGAACTGCACATTTGCATCACCTGTTTCAGTTCACTCCTGTGAGCTGATCTGTCCTCCTGTGTTACTGCCACTCCTCTCTATGTAGAGCTTACTCTCTTCCATAATCTCTTCCATGAGCTCTACTTCAGAGCCTCTGTTCTAGGGACTAAGTTGCTGTAGCTGACTTTTAGGACCCAGTACACTCATTTAAATATTTTTGAAATATGTATGGACCGTATCTGCCAGAGCAACTTGGTAACTGAGCTGATTTAAAGCCCAAGTCTAAGCACAGATTTGCGTCATCCCTCTCCCCCAAAATTGTCAAATAAAATACACACAACTAAAACTGGATTTTTTAAACATAAGGCATCACATTCTCCTACTAGCCCCCCCAACGGCCTTTGCCTTTTAATTGCTCTCACTAAATTAATCATGTCATTTTAATGCCGGATGAATACCATCAAAACCCATTAATAAATCATCTCAGAAGTCAGGTAATCTGAAGTTGAACAAAAAGAGCAGATCTCTTAGGATGCTGCCATCATTCTTCAGCACAAACTCAGACTTTAAAGTTTTGAACACAAATATAACGGGTTTTTTTTCCAAAGCAGAGAGCCATAAATATGCTAAATACTTACTATGTTATCTTTGTAATTTTTCATTCCTTTGGATTGAACTCCACTCCTGCCTTGTGGGTCAAAAAGAGTCCAGGAGCTATGCTGCTCTGAAAAACTGTATTGTTGGTCCTTGTGTGGCCTGCACCCCACACACTTGCATTAACTGTAATCATTTAAATAACTACATGGCAGTTTTTTTGCACTTTGGTGAAGCTTACAAAACTGAATCTTATTATTTTTAAATTTAATATAATATTTTCACAGAAAATAATAGCTGAATTTTTTTTATCTTTCTCCTTCTATTCCCCCTTTTTTGGTTAGTTAAACCAGTACTTGGTTTAACTTGAGGTGTGATGGAAGACAGCCAGAATTGTAACTAAACTTAGAAACTGCTTAGAGTCCTACTTGTCAGAAGCACAATTGTGCTTTAATTACTCCAGAGTTAAAAGAAGATTAAAATTTGGATCTGGAAACCAAGGAACATCTTCAGCATCCAGGTAAGTACCAGTTTTGGTTAGTCAACACTTTGGTACATAGCATAAGTGATCTTGACAACACTGTCTTCTGCCTCTGTGAAAGGATGATGAAATTGTAGCTGACAAAGAACACAGGTAGTGGGAGCTTTACGTCTCACTTGTAACAAAAATGCAGACAAAGGACTGAGCTATTTAACTTTGAAGGCATCAAATTATCTTTCATGTGTAATTCTGAGCAGTGCCTGTTGCCAGGGGCTAGAGGGAACTGTATGAAAGAAGCAAGGAGCAGGTCCAAGCTCCATTAGGGCTTAAATCCTCCATAACTGCAGAAAACTGTAAAATATCCAAACAGCTTTGTGTGCTGTACCTGCAAGGAATATGTGATAATAAAAAAACATTATACATATCAGGTACTTCACAATGAGTGGTCTTAGAATCATTTGATGTGGTTTAGCAGCTTCAATTAACTCCAAGTAGACTCTTTATGAAATCCTAATACAGAATCATGAATTCTAGGCAAAACAAAACACAAAGGCTACAAAACCAAAAGAGGAACCCAGGAGATTTTGTAACTGAGGGGAAGCTATGGAATAGATTTTGTTCTTTCTGAGATTAAACACTAAAGAAAGATCATCTCACAGCAGTGATCATCGATATGATCCCAAAGGAGGCACTACCAACTGTTGATAATGAATTTATCCAGCACAGGCAATCACTCAGCCCCATAAGAAAGTTGTTTAGGGGACAGTAGCATTCTGGCAATATAGATATGAAAAGAACTGTAAAAGGGAAACCAAGTGAGAACCCAAGGAAGCACAGCACAACAAGCTGCAAAAAAGACCAAGGTTTTCTTTTCCATTGTGAAAAAGAATATTCCTATTACGAGTGAATGACTGTTGGCCATCTCACTGTACATAGAAATCCAAAGCAATAATAGAAGGTCTCGCTGTGTTTCCATATATCATAAGTAGTCTTATGCTGAGTCTTGTTAAAGAATTAGTAATTTTTCACGTGCTTAAAAATCAAGTTTTTGTTAAAAATCTCCACTGAAACTCTCTAAGACTTCAAAGGAATCATATCTGGAAGGAAAGTACAGGTGCATAAGAAAAGAAAAATCCCTTGATTATTATATCTTGAAACACTACATTCAATCCATCATAATGAATAAAATAACCTACAATTTAACAGCATACCAACAGCATTTTTAAGGAACCAGGTGGAGAATCTACAAGCACAGCTGAAAAGTTGTGTGACATGTTTCATCAGGATTGCTCATGAATATTCATATCACATATTTAGACTAATGTAAAAGGCCACTGTCAAGCAGAAAGCATGAGTCAGATCCCAGGAGCCTATTCAAAGTTCCAGGCTTCTTTTTCATTTTTGATATTGTTTACTTTGCACCTTTCAGTCATCTCGATATACAACCCTAGGCTCATCTTGTTCTGCCCACAGTACAGATGGCCAGAATCAGCACCTAAAATTCAAATTACATTTGGTAGACATAGGATGGATTAGAGGTAATTAGGGCCTCGTTTTGTTGCAGTAATTATAATTCTGACATGCTAGAAAATCGTATCACTTTTTAAGTCATTTTTATTCCTAAAGGGAAATAATCCCCACCCAAGGATTTACTGTTCTCTCAAACAATTCCAGCTTGACTCACACTTTTTTACAGAATCCACCAAAAAAATAAATCTGTATATTCAGTATGGTATTTATCTTGAGCACTGAACTATGGAAGGTGTTACAAAAAAGAGCTCAGGACTTGTGCCATTGCCCCACAGATAGCTGGCAGGAAGGACACTTGTGAGGCAATGCAGAGCCATGTGGGGAAATGAGCAGGGAGACTGCAAGTCTGGAGATGACTCCACTGACATCATTAGACAAACAATGAAGCCACCTGAGCGAATTCTGGAGCAGAGAAGACTAAAAGTTTGGACAGATCAACAGGGCAAACCCCACTCTCTCCACTCTAGAGGGAGCAACTTGAAAGCACTCCTGTATGGCTACAGGGAATCACTGGCAGAACTTCCAACCCCTTCTTATGACAGAAGATCACAAGCTAGTCCACTTTAGCTGAAGAACAATGCAGTGGAAATAATCTGAATATCCAATCAGATGATTATATGGAAACTATTTTGATCAGGACCACAAGCACACACCAGCCAGTCTCCATGGAGTCACTCCCTAACATTATTTCTTAAGCTGATAGTTGCTGGCTGCCTTTCCATCCTCTGATTTACCTTAGAATTATACAACTGTAGAATTGTTTATGTTGGAAAAGGATTTCTAGGTCACCAGTCTTACCTAAGACTGCCAAGTCCACCATTGAACCACCTCCCTGAGCAGCACAGCTACATATCTTGTAAGTACCTCAAAGAATGGTTACTCAGCCACTTCCCTGGGCAGCCCATTCCAATGTTTGACAACCTTTCCAAATAAATTTTTCCAAATATCCCATCTAAACTTTCCCTGGTGCAACTTAAAGCCACTTCCTCTTGTCCTACTAATTATTACTAGGGAGAAGAGACTGACCCCCACCTCACTGTAACTTTCTTTCACAAAAATTGTGGAGAGTGATAAGGTCTCCCCTGAGCTTCCTATTCTCCAGGCTAAACAACCCCATCTCTCAGCTGCTCCTCATAAGACTTGTGCTACTACAGACTCTTCACCAGCTTCACTGCCCTTCTCTGGACACACTCTGGCACCTCAGGGTCTGTCTTGTGGTGAGAGGTCCAAAACTGAACACAGGATTCAAGGTCTGGCCTTACCAGAGCCAAGTACTGGAGGGATGATCCCCTCCCTTGTCCTGCTGGTCACACTATTTCTGACAGAGGCCAGGATGCCATTTGCCTTCTTGGCTACCTGGGCACACACAGACTCAAGTTCAGATGGCTGGTGACCAGCACCCCCAGGTACTTTTTTTACAGGGCAAGTTTACAACCATTCTTCCTCAGCCTGGAGCAGTGTATGGGGTTTTTGTGACCCAAGTGCAGGACCTGGCCCTTTGCTTTGCTGAGCCTCATACAATTGGCCTTGGCCCACTGATCCAGCCTGTCCAGATCCCTCTGCAGAGCCTTCCTACCCTCCAGGAGATCAACATTCCCACCTGACTTGGTGTTACCTGTTACTGACTGAGGGTGCACTCGATCCCCACATCCAGATCACTGATAAAGATATTGAAGAGGATTGGCCCCAGTACTGACTCTTGAAGAAAACCACTGATCACCACCCCCCAGCTGGACAGAACTCCATTCACCACCATTCTTTGGACCTATCCATCCAGACAGTTTTTAATCCAGTGATGAGTGCCCCCATCTAAGCCATGGACAGCCTTTTATTATTATTATCTTTAAGAAAACAAAATTACCTCCTCTCTTCCACACTCTTTTTTGTTACAATGCTGGAGATTAAGTACTGATAAGACAGACAAATTAAAATGGATCTGTAATGCATTTGATATTCTGACGTGTCATGCTGTCACCCTTCTCTGCAGTAAGCTGCCAGTCTGCCACAGTACTTCCCATTCTTCACTGTAGACAGCCTGTAACTAACACAGTGATTTTCATTACACATCCCTCTGAATACAGCAAAGAACCTATATTAAACTAGAAATACTGGCAACTTGCTTGACCCTAGAGTAACCAGTGCTTGCTTAATTCAGCACTCTCACAGCTGCATGGCAATTATAATCACTAGTGCTACAAAAAATAAGAAGGAACCAAGGCCAAATCCACTCACCATAACTGCCATGTCTCCCAGGCACCTTCTAGGCAATGTACCATTGAGCAATCTCTCTTTAAACCACTGCACAAGTTTTGCTTGTCCCTGACAAAAGACACTTTTGTGCTGTTCACTTTCTACACAGGGTCAGCTAGTAAACCAGTTTACTAGAAACCTAAATCTGCTTCCATTACTCCATGCAATTTGGAAAACCATGGAGTAATCTTCAGGTGGAGACAAAAACTTATGAGGCAAAGGAACTGCTCCACCACCATCTAAGCCTTGTGCTACAGAGGACAGAATTCTAGCTGTGCATTCAGAAAAGAAATAATAGTGAATAAAAAGGTAGTAATGAAGGGGCTAGGAACCTCTGCTTAGACATTGCAACCAGTTGAAGCACTTCCTAGACGTGTCATTATGGGCTGTTCATACTGTATTTTATTTCCCCAACAAAGCATAAAGAGAAGCAGAAAGGATAGTATTTAGGATAGTAGTTGTTCTAATATGAGAAACTATGCCAAATACAGTATTCCAGTCAATTTGAATCCCATGGCTCTTCATAATCACAGTGAAAACATCTATAATGTCACTTCTATCTTCCAAAAATGATTGCTCATTTGCTTTTCCTGAAAAACTCTAATATACATCATGGTAGCTGAGCCCAAATAGAATCAGGGAAGAACTTCAAGGGAAGAAATGCAGTTACATGTTTAGGATCCAGTCTTGCCACAGAATTTCCCACCTTACGTTGCTCTTTCCAAGAAAAGTTAAAAAATGCAACATCCAAAATTTGAGTGATTAAGTTCTACTTCATTTCTCACTCTTTTTTTTTTTCTATTAATGATATTGAAGGAAAGCAGCACCTTATGAATCTGCTGCAGTGATCAAAAAATATGGAACAACTGTTGGCATCTCCATGTTTCATTGATGTAAATCATGTGAAATGACAAATGTTTTCATGCAAAGCTCCACTAGGGAGAGATTGAATACAGACAGATCCAACCCATCTTCTGAGTTACTGAACAGCCTCACTGGTTTAGGGAACAGACTTATGTTCTGCTTTTGATTCACAAAGAGAAATGCAAAGAGATTGGGTTTGGTTTGTTTGTTGCTAAATGTATGTTACTGTAGATGAACTTGATAAAATTTCTTTGCCAAAATCCAGTTACAAGGAAAAGGAGCTGCTGGACAAGCAGTGTGGAATAACTAGAACTTACAGAGACGTACAAATCTCAGCCAGCTTGTTATCTAAATCATTTTGCACAGTTCTGTAATAATGCACTGGACAACAGTGAGTTCCATTCTCTGGGCCACTATAAAGATTATGCCTAAAATACCTCTTTAAATGTTTTTATCTGTGAATGACTTAGTTCCATGGATTAACAACTCTAGAAAGCAACAGCTTCTGTATGCTGTGGAATAGACAGCACCAGCCAAGTGCAATGTAAGGAAATCCCTCTCCTGGCCTGTGAGTATGCACAGATTTCTACTTGCAGATACCAATACATGCCAATAAACAGAATAAGCTCTTGGTGTTGATCTAAATATTGTTTTCCTAATATTCAAATGGAAATGATCCATTTGATCCCTTGCAGCACTTTCACTGATCTAAATAGATAATGCAAAGTGGAAAGGTTGCATAAATCTCAGACACAGCCCTGCCTATTTTTCAGTCAGAAGCATTCTGACATGCTACTGTGGACTGTATTTCATAATGAAACATGCTGTGCTTTTGGCAGATGATGGCTTGTACCCATCTGGCAAAACATGAATCACAGTCAGAAACATAGCCTAACTGTTGTTCTGAATTTAGGACAAGTCAAAGCTACAGAATTAAATGAAACTTTCAGATTCCCTCTGGATGATCTGGTCCCCTAAGCTCCAGTGTGTAAGTTCAAGCCTATGTTTATTATAGGTTGACTTAAACAGTACTAGTAAACATTGGCACTCTTGAGTTTTTAGCAGTCAGTAGGGATAAGTGAACACAGGAAACAGAACAGAAAAATAATTGCATTTGAGTCTATTCAGTGAGTAGAAAATGCCATTTGTTTCTTCAAAGCCAAAACTGGCCACAGAATTATAGAATAATATTTCCATATTATCTATGGGGTTTATGGCTTGCAATTAGATACAAATGTGAAAATCAATTAGTTTGAATGGAGGGAAACAGTGCAGGGTCCCATTGGCTTTTGAATACAGATTTAACCAGAAGTTGGCTGCCACAACCCATATCTGAGACAAGTAACAGCTGACCAGGATCTTTTTCAGTCATTTCAAGCATGTAAAAAGCTTGCAGTACATTTTTAAAGACTTTATATCACATACAAAAGAGAGATCTTTTTTTCCCACTAGACTATCTCCCTGGTTATCTCCATCACTGACGATATAGGAAAATATGCTTTTATTTGCTACAGGAGGTGGCAGACTGATTTAACCCAGAGAAAGTTCTTGCTTTCTCCCCTGAGAAGCATCACAGATTTTATAATGTTATATTAAGAAAAAAAAAAAAAACTGGCCTATCTTCATACTATATCATTTGCTTGGTGTCTTGAGTATAAATTTAATTTCAGACTAGTTGGAAAACTAGGACAGTGACTTAAAAGTTAACTGACAATTATTGGCCTTTCACTTTTGCACATGTTTTAAAATTTTTAAAATTATTCCTCATTCAAGAAGTGCAAGAAAATAAAAATGTTAAAAATTAAATACTTCTTGAGTTGTGTGTATTAACCCCACACAGCAATGGCATGAAGTTAAACAGTATTTCTTACACAGTAAGTACACATCCATAAACATTTTCAGAGCACTCTGCATAGGATGTCTTACTTCTAGTTAGAGCACACACTAATACTTAGAACAATAGCAAAGAATGCAATGAAAACATGAGAACTGGAGTGTGTTGGTCAAGTTCTAAACTTACTTGACTAGAATACTCAGACTGGAAGCATATCCTACCCTTACCCTTACAGAAATGGAGTCACTATTGAATATGGTTTGGCAGAAGGTAATCTTTTAAAGACTGAAGCCTAAAATGAACAAATCACAGAGACAATTTACTTTTGTGTATTTAAGAGGATGTTTCCTCCAACTTAATTCTGACAACAGGATTAGGCCAGTTTAAAAAGGATCAGGACTAAGCCTTCCAAATCTAAAATCAATAATTTGGAAGCCCAGAAGCATTGTATGCATCACAACAGGAAGAGGAAATTTGGTGCAGCCAAGATTCAGACTCAGGTGATATTCAGAAGCTACCAGTCAAAACTAAACATGGATCATTACTTATATAGCTTGAACTAAACTCCAAAAGCTAAAATTCAGCAGAAAAACATTAATAGCCTTGAACAGTAAAAAGATTTGACTCCACAACACTTTGCCACTGGAACTTTTATACCCAGAGGAACTGCAATCTCTAGGTCCAGAGAAGTTAAGCTTATTCTTTACTTGCTCAATTGGGTATTTCAGATAGAAGGACTTGAGCAAGAATGCCCCTACTTTCTCACATGCTTTTTTTTCTCACAACAGGACTAAGCTCATAGCTTAATTATGCTGTCCATGTACAAGTCTATAAAGAGGCGAAGTTATATGTGGATCTTCAATAATTAATGTTTCAATTTTGCCATTTTTTTTCCAATGCAATGGCTAATTTTTCATTTGAATATATTATTGTCATTGTTCTTACCCATGTGTTATTTGCACTGTGACTCGGGTTTAATTCTAAATTCATTTACTTCTTAGGATTTTCTAAGCATCTTACTCCCCATGCTTAGGGGCTGTATTTCTGAGAGTTTTAAAATTCTATTAAAACCAAAATAATTGGTTACTTGTAGTATTAGAGTGTGCCTGTAGGTATAATCTATTACAAGTTCCAAACCCCTAGAAATCATACGAATTAAATAATGTACATACTGCTAAAATCCTCTGAGCCACTCTAAGTGTTATAAAACAAAGCTTTACAACATCATTTTAGTATATGCAACAACGAGCTGAATTCTCTTAATATTTTGCCTTGAGATAAAAAAAAAAATAGAGAAGGCTGCAATTTTGTTTTATTTGGTACCTTTTCCACCTGGAGGTAAGGGGCAGCAAAGCTACACAGGACAGCAAGGAGGAGCTCACTGAGCAGTCATAGCAAAACAACATCCTTTTAAAGGATTTGGCTTCAGCAGAAGTGTGGAAGATAGATAGGAGCAAATAAAGCTGTTTCAATGTAAAGAGCTCCATTAAATGCTTGAATGGCCCTTCCTAATGAATAAAGCTCTCTGGGATGGAGTAGTAAGTCAGTAAAGCAGGTGCTGTGCTGAGGGGTAGACACTGGAATGCAATTGCCAGTAAGGTTGTCTTTTTCTGCCCATTCAAGATAATCACTTCAGCACCCATAATGCATCTCTGTGGAAGTTATTGCCACAAATCAAGAGTTTTAAACTATTTAGCAAAGGCTGAAATTGTTCAGTTTGGAGAAAGAGTAGAGAACACTGAGGAAATACAAATAGCAGAACAGAGGCAATTCAGTTCTGTTACAGTTTTTATGAGAAAGGAATGGGCTGACCAGGATTAACAAAGCTGATATTACACAGTGCTTTGTCCTTCTCCAGTAGTTTCCATCTGAGTATCAGCATTTCCTAGAGGAAAGCATTTATTACTCTTTCATGTTTGGACAGCTAAAGAACAAGAAATGAAGGCGATTTGTTCAAAGCTGCACAAGTTTCAAAATTAGCTGAATTCATAACCCTCAAATGCAAATTCCCTTTCTCTAAGTTCACCAGCACTTCCAGAAGGGTAGCACTAGTATTCTTTTCATACCATATACACTGTTCAAGTAAGAATATAAAAATTGGTTGATTTTTTAATGAAAATTAAAATCACAAGAATCTGTGAGAAGGGAAGTGTCAAAGAATTTGCTAATGCTCAACAAAACTAAATGAAACCTTTAATTTCATATTGACATTTATATGTATAGGAGGGATTTATTTGGGCACTTTTGTTGTTTTTCCTAAGGTTTTTTTAAGTGTTTAAACCAAATAAATGAAAGCTGATTTTCCCACTGGAACAAAGTGGCAGATACTTTTTAATTAAAAGTCATACTTAGTGCATTAAAGTTGCCACTTTCACATTTCCTGCATAAAAATAAAAAAAATAATAAAAAAAAACCCCACAACAGTCATTAGCTCCCAGAAATTGTTGGGTTTTTATTAAAAATTTGTTTCAATTGCAACTATTTTTCAGGAACAGGAAAACTGGCATCATGAAAGAGCCAAATTTCTTGTGCCATTTGCTCTTTTGTTTGGATCCATGCTCCCAGAGTAGCTCAGTAGCTCGCTAAAGCAGTGCTAATGCAGTTCAGCAGCCTTTTCCTAGCTTTGAATATGAAGGAGCTACAGAGCAAGACTGACACTGAGAGTCTTTGCCATAAACCTAATCATTTCCAGAATCAAATCACCTTCACAAAACTCTCAAAAAAGGGGGCTCCCACTGAAACAAAGCATCCCTCATTCTACCATGATGACAATCTGCCCTAGGTTACAATATAAAGATGTGCCCAAAGGTGTGTATTCTATTCCCACCTTCAGGAGCTGTTGAAACCAGGAAGGGCAGTGTTTTCCTTGCCTCCTCCCCTGGACTATCTCCTGTTTGGGCCATCAATGACTCATGCATCACTCCCTCAGGTGCCATTCTTGTTTAATGNCATTTTTTATTGGGATCAGGAACGGGAGCAGGATCGGGAGCAGGATCGGGATCGAGAGCGGCCCCGCAGACCCAGCCAGGCCGAGATGTACACAGGGCTGCAGGAGCTGGGAGTGGCCAACGGCGAGGACCTCAAGGAGAACCTCGTGAACTGCACGGAGCCGCTGAAGGCCATTGAGCAGTTCCAGACGGAGAACAGGGTGCTGCTGCCCTCACTGCAGTATGCCCTGCCCTTCCTGGACCTGCA
>VXBQ01015838.1:0-14721 GCA_013400175.1 Phainopepla nitens
TTTCAATTACTTCCCTCCCTTTCCTTTTTCCTTTCCAATTTATTTCCCTTACTTTTCCCTTTCCTCTCTTTTTTCCATTCCCCTTTTCCCTCTTTCCACCCCCATTTTCCCTTCCCCTCGTTTTCCCCCTTCCTCTCCTTTTCCCACCCCATCCCAGCAGCTCCCCCTTCGCACATCCCACCTCCTTCCCTCTCCCCCCTCTCCTCTTTCCCCCGGATCCCTTTTCCCAGGAAAAGGCGGGCAAGGCCGGGATCATCTGGGATGAGCTCTGGCTCCCTCCAAACGGGAATCCCCGGCGCTCCCGCGGCTCCCGCGTCCGGATCCCGGGGCAGACCGGGCCGGGAGCTCTCCCTCGGGAAGGAACGCTTTTCCACAGGGTTTTCCTCTCCCCCGCCAGCATGGCGGGGAATGCTCTTTTCCCCGCTGGAAAACAGCTGGAACGGGAAGGTGGGGGTTTGATTCCCGAGGGATTCGGGAGCCCTTGGAGCCGTCCCCGCTCCGCGCTCCCGCTCTGCCTTCCCCGGCCTTTATTTGTTCAGCTAATGGACGCGGAGTCGGTGGCAGCGGAGGAATCGGGATTCATCCGTGTCCTCATCCCTATTAAAGGCCGAGATTCCCATCTCCGATTGCCTCTTTGTGTCTGTCCCCGGCAGCGATACCTGGGTCACGCTCCAGCGATTCCCGCCAGGAACGGGGGCACGGCCTGGATACGGATCCCGGCCGGGAGACCGATCCTGCTCGCGGCAGCAGCGGGAAAATCCCGACAGCGCCTCGGGAACGCTGAGAAATTCCCCCGAAATCTGAGGGATGCACGTGGAGGGGGGAGTCCCTGAGGGTGAGCGCAGGGGAGGCTTCGGAGAGGAGGAAAAATTCCGGCAGGAAAAATCCCATAAAAGTGAGCGGGGATTAAACGCGTCCCGAAGCTTCCCCACCTTGCAGCGCCGGGATCCGCGGCGGGAGGGAAAACGGGGAAGGGGTGGAAGTGGGGAACGAATCCAGCAGGCCTGTGTGGAAAAAGGGGACAGAAGGTGGGAATTGCTTCCAGAGGGGCTTTTCCAGGAGTTCCTGTCCCCCTGGGTCCGATCGGAGCCGTCATTCCCCAGCCCATAAAACGCCTGCAGATGTCGAGCCCACGGCAGAGCCGGGTTTTTTTGGGGAGCATCCAGAGGAAAATTTCCGGTTTGGGAAGTCACCGGCCCATCTCTGCTCTTCCCTTTGTTCCCTCTCCTTCCACACCCTCTTCCCCAGGAATTCCCAGTGTGGGATTTTTTCAGGGGGAGAAGGAAAATGGTCGGAAAGGGCCTTTTCCATGAGGAAGGGCAAAACAACCCTCTGCCTGGCCGGGAGAAATTCACATGTGGAAAGATCCTCCCGGGGATAAATCCGGCAGGGAGCAGATGCCGGAGCAGGGTTGCCTTTCCTGGCGTGAGGATGTGAGGAGAGGGAAAAGGAGGAGGAGGAGGAGGAGGAGGAGGAATTCATCACTTGGGATGACGGGAGCTGCCGAAATGAGATCGAGCTTTCCGCAGGAATAAAAGCCCCGGGATGGGATGGATCTCCTGAAGTGCCTCTTAACCTTCTCCCTGTCCTGCTCCTAACGGGAAGATAAATCCCACCAGGAGTTCTCCTCACAAAGCAGGGAAAAAAAGAAAGGAGCGTTATCCTGCTCTCCGAGGTGCTGGGATCCATGGAAAAGGAGAACTGGGCAGGACAGGGAGCTGGCTCCACGCTCTGGGGTGTCCTGTGGGTAGGGAAGGGATTCCAGTCGGTTTTAAGGCAGGAATGTTCTTAATCCAGCTGAAACTAGGGGTGTTTGGGATCAGGGATGGCTCCTGCTGGGATGAGGAGAGGGAGAGCCACCTGGATGTGCGAGAGGCTGATCCCATGGGATCAGGGATCTCAGCAGGAACGAGCGAGAGGGCTGGAGCAAGGCAAGATTTGGGAAGCAGTGGGGTTTGGGATGCAAAGCATCGGGAACGGGGCAGGATTTGGGATGTACCATTGGGGCCTAGGGTATGGTAGGTTTGGAATGCAGCAGGGTTTGGAATGGGGCAGGATTTGGGATGCAGTAGGATTTAGGGTGTGATAGGGCTTGGGATAGAGCAGATTTGGGAAGCAGCAGGATTTAGGATAGAGTGGGGTTTGGGAAATGGCAGGGCTTGGGATGTGGCAGGGCTTGGGATGAGGCAAGATTTGGGGTACTGCAAGACTGGGGATTCAGCACGATTTGGGATTCAGCAAGATTTGGGATGCAGCAGGATTTGGGATTTGAGATTCAGCATGGTTTGGGATTCAGCACGGTTTGGGATTCAGCAAGATTGGGGATTCAGCAAGATTGGGGATTCGGCAGGATTTGGGATTTGAGATTCAGCATGGTTTGGGACTCAGCAAGATTTGGGATGCAGCAAGATTGGGGATTCAGCAAGATTGGGGATTCGGCAGGATTTGGGATGTGGCAGGATTTGGGATGCAGGAAGTCCCGAGCCTCCACACAGCCTGGAATTGGGGGCCCTGTCCCAGACTCCGCTCCCAGATCCGAAGGGGCCCCGGCACCGTGCCCGCGCTCTGCCGGGGCAGATCCGGCATATTTCTCCCGGTTACTCATTAACCGCCGTTCCTCTGACAGGATCAATATTCCGAGCAAACACTCCAGCAGCCCCACTCCGCTCCCCTCTCCTTCCCTCGGCAAAATGATTTATTCCCGAAAATGCAGCTGCCTGGAGGAAGGGGAGGGGGCGGTTTATCGGTGGGATATGCAAAGCACATTTATTCCGGCTTTTATCTCTCCCATTCCACGTTGATCCCATCCATACAGATGGATTTGGGGCAGGTAGATAATGAAAAGTCAAGTGGGAAATTTACACAAAGGCGCTCCCGGCTCCCGCTTTTTCCAGCGGCGTTGGAATTGCTTTATTCCTCCGTTCCTCGAAGCAGGATTTCAAAGCTCCCAAACATTTTTCGTCCAGCACTGCTCCCCGCCCGGAATTTTTTTTCCCTGGGCTAATTTCCTCGTTAATTACCGAGGATGTCGGGATTAAGCGCGATCCCGCTCCTTCTCCCGCTGATCCATCTTTGTCCCCGAAGTCCTACCGGGAGCTTCCCGTGCTGCCAAAACCTCGGGAGCCGTTCCCTAGTTCCCAGTAAGCGGCTTTTCCTTAATGGAGGGCACGGGATGGGAGAGCACAGCCCGGAACACACAAAAAAAAAAAAATTCCGTCAAAAACCAGGAGAACCGTTATTAATAAACATCTCCCGGCCATTTGGAGGCTGCTCCAGCTTAAAGCAATTAATTCAGGATCCGGACATAAACTCTCCAGCTCTTTGACAGCTTGGAGCTGGAATAAAAATGCCAGTTCTCCAGGGAAAAGCCGGGATAGTTGGCTCTTTTCCGGACTGTTTGCTCACAGGCCCAGGGAGCAATCTTGCTGCGGAATGAAATGCAAGGACACAAACAACGTTCCGGGGAGAGAATGGGAGATGGGAATGAACAGTTTGAGCTATTTGCTCAGCAGAAGGGCGGCCACAATGCCGGGCCCGTGGATTTTCCATGGATCACCCGGCTCCCCAATCCCTTTTGTTGCAGAGCCCCGGCCTCCGGCCAGATAAGGGCACAGCTGCAGCCCTTCCCTGCTCCCCTGGTTCCCTTATCCTCCTGCTCCAGTAAAAGCTGCCTCCGCCGGCATTCCCCAGCCAAGATCCGGGCTCTGGCCCATGAGTTTTCCACGGATCCCCAATCCCTTTTGCTGTGGAGCCCCTCGCTCCAGCCAGGTGAGAGCGCAGCCCTTCCCTGGCTCCATGAGCTCCGGGCTCTGGGATGAGGCTCCGTGTGCCCCAGGATGGTCCATCCCACACCCTTCCGTTGGCATGTTTGGGAATGGCCAGGGCCAAGGAAAGGTTCTAGGGGCAGGGAAACCTTTTGGGGGCGAGGAAAACTCTTGGAGAAAGGGAAAAAAAACCCTCTTGGATAAGGAGAAACCACACTTGGATAGAGGGAAAGGGAAAGGGAAAGGGAAATATCTTGGATTAAGGGAAAACACTCTTGGATAAAGGGAAATCTCTTGGAAAAGGGGAAAACACTCTTGGAAAAAGGAAAGGGAAATCTCTTGGATAAAGGGAAAACACTCTTGGATAAAGGGAAAGGGAAATCTCTTGGATAAAGGGAAAACCCTCCTGGATAAAGGGAAAGGGAAAGCTCTTGGATAAGGGGGAAACACTCTTGGAAAAAGGGAAACCTCTTGGGAAATGGAAACATTTTAGGGAAAGAAAGCACTTTTGGGCAATGAAAACACTCTTGGATAAAGGGAAAAGAAACCCTCTTGGATATGGGGAAAACACTCTTGGATAAAGGGAAAATGAAACCTCTTGGATAAAGGGAAAACACTCTTGGAAAAAGGGAAACCCCTTGGGGCACGGAAACACTTTAGGGAGAGAAAGAACTTTTGGGCAAGGAAAATCTCTTGGATAAGGGGAAAATCCTCTTGGATGAAGGAAAGCCTCTTTGGGCAAGGAAACCCCTTTGGAATCCATGGAATCACTGGATATTTGGTGGGTTTTCCCCCTTTTTTCCCAGGCGGGAAGGCAGGAGGATCCTGCTGTTCCTGGGCTGCCCAGAGTTCATCCCACATATCCCCGAAATCCCGGAGCACCTGGATATTCCCTGCTCTGATCCTGCATTGCCGGGATGGCCCATCCCAAAATCCCTCAGGAAGGGGGCCGGGCTCCTCAATTCCATGAATTCCCATGGAATACCCCAGGTTGGAAGGACGAGGCTCACCTAACCTCTCCCACTCCCCACCTTAATGGCAGATCCAACCTGATTTCCATTCCTGGGATTGTTCATCCCAAAAAAAATCCTTCAGGAAAGGGGTTTTACGCCTTTACCATGGTTGGGCTCCTCGATTCCATGGTTTCCCATGGAATATCCCAGTTTGAGAAGGATGAGACCCACCAAGTCTATCCCAATCCCCACTTTAATGGTGGATCCAACTGAATTTCCATTCCTGGGATTTTTCATCCCAATAAATCCCTCAGGAAAGGAGTTTTATACCTTTGTCATGGTTGGGCTCCTCGATTCTGTGGTTTCCCAAGGAATATCCCAGGTTGGGAGGGACGAGGCCCACCAAGCCTATCCTCATTCCCATATTGAAGGCAGATCCAGCCGGAATTCCTTCTCCAGGCTCCCTCAGCCCCAAGCTCATCCCGAAAGCGGGATGGGTTAATTAATGAGACGTTAAAGAGGCGGAATGACACTTCCAGGAGCTCATTCCCGAGCCACTCCGCCAGAGACAAAGAGAAGGTGCCGGGTAATTTGCGCGGCGTTCCCGGGGAATAAATTTAGGGAGGCAAATATCGTTATGCGGGATTTAAATTAAAGTTGACACTAATGTAAATACGGCCAAGCAACTCCGTGTTTAAAAACTGGGATGAGGCTCCCGCTTTTTAATCAGCTCCTCTTAACTCCGCTGGCATTTCGAACCCGGCGGTTAAATTGGATACAGAGCTGGGAGAAGGAGCTGCCGGAGGGAGCAGCTCTTTCCCGAGGGATGGGATAACGCAGGGAGAGGTGGCCAGGAAGCACCTGGAGGTGATCCCACATTCCCGTGTCCATGTGGAGATCCCCAGCCTCCCGATCCCGGGTCCAGCAGCGCTCAGACCCTCTGGAACCCACCGGAATTTGGTTCTTCCTGGCTGTGGCCAGCTCATCCCGACACCCAAACCCCAGAGGCAGAGCCGACATTCCCGGTCCTGGGGGTTCTGCTGCTTCCAGCTTGGACCAGGGAATGGTTCAGGTTGGGAGTGACCCTAAAGCTCCTCTCATTCCGATCCCCATCAAAGTTAAATCGTGGGATCGAGGGGAAAAAAAATCCGGGAATGGAAGCAGCAAAGCGGAGAGGAAGGAGCGTTCCCGCCTCAGCTACTTCAAAGGCGGGTGATCCCGGGCTCTGGAATAACAATGGGAGCTCTGTAACCTGGCAGGACCCGGAGCCATTCCCGCTCCAGGAACAATGGGTTTGGCACTGGAATTCTGCTGCCTTCCTTTCCAAGGGAATAAAGTGCCCCTGGCAGCGGTGCCAGGCTCTCTGCCCCGAGATAAGGCCTTGGAATGAGGGATTGTTCCAGCACCATTCCGGCACCATCCCAAGGTTTTCCGGGTCCAGCTGGATGGACTCGGGCCCCTTCATCTCCCTCCGCGCACTTCCAATATCCGTGGATGTTTTGGGAGACAAATCCCACCTGAAGGGGGATAAAACCTGGCCCAAATCCATGTTTTGTCTGTGCTGAGAGGGTTCAGCTCCAACCCCAAAACGATTTTGGGAACAGCGGGAATAAAAACAAAAACAACGAAAGTTTCTAGCAGAATATCAACGCTAATATTAATGACGTTTTAAATTTTTTTAAAAAAATTATATTTTATTTTTAAAATTTATATTTTATTTTTAAAATTTCTACTTTAAAACCCAGCCCAAATCCATGTTTTTTCTGTGCTGAGAGGGTTCAGCTCCAACCCCAAAACGATTTTGGGAACAGCGGGAATAAAAACAAAAACAACGAAAGTTTCTAGCAGAATATCAACGCTAATATTAATGACGTTTTAAATTTTTTTAAAAAAATTATATTTTATTTTTAAAATTTATATTTTATTTTTAAAATTTCTACTTTAAAACCCAGCCCAAATCCATGTTTTTTCTGTGCTGAGAGGGTTCAGCTCCAATCCCAAAACGATTTTGGGAACGGTGTGAATAACAATGAAAAAAACAAAAATATCAGTGGAATATCAACACTAATATTAATAAAAATCTTTAAAAATACGATAAATATTTTCCTTGGAATTTTTTGGACTGCCTGCATGGAATTCCTGTAAATTTCCTGGACGATTGCCTGGATCCAGCCCGAGATGCAGGGGGTGCAGAGGCAATTCCTGTGGGGGTCACGCATTCCCAGGAAACCCCGGAAACACAGGAGGTGATGGGATTGGAGTTATCCTGGAAGATTCCCACAAGGCACCTCCCGTTTCTGGCCTCATCCCCAAATCCCAGAATTCCACCCTCCACCCCGGCAGAGGATTTCGTTCTCCTAATCCCAAACAATGTCCTTGGGAGGTCAAACAGAGTCATACATCCCATTAATTACCCCCCCATGATATTCCAGGGATTTTAGGAGCGTCCAATCCGGGGTGGGGGGAAAAACGCTGGGGAAACTCCCTGGAAAGTGCAGGGGAAAGCCTGGGGTGGTGATCCTGGTGTGATCCCGCTTTTCCGGGAAGGAAGGGGTGTCCCAGGAGCGGGTTTTTCTGGGGCTGCGCCCACAAACCCCCCCCCCCCCCCGCTTCCCGAGGAGTTAAGGAGCTTCCAGACACCCATTGTCTTGGGAGATCTGATGGAAAGCAGAGGGCTCCGGGGGCTGGGAGGGGAGGGGCTGCCCTGGCCCCGGGAAATGGGGATGGATGGGGCTCCTGGATAGGTGAGACCTCTGGAGTGGGATAATGGATGGACGGGAGCAGCCGAGTGGCCCTGACAGCCCGTGCTTTAGTGGCTCGTCCCCGCCGGGAGACGGGAAGGGATTTGATGGAGGGGCAGGGAAGGGATTTGATGGAGGGGCAGGGAAGGGATTTGATGGAGGGGCAGGGAAGGGATTTGATGGAGGGGCAGGGAAGGGATTTGATGGAGGGGCAGGGAAGGGATTTGATGGAGGGGCAGGGAAGGGATTTGATGGAGGGGCAGGGAAGGGATTTGATGGAGGGGCAGGGAAGGGATTTGATGGAGGGGCAGGGAAGGGATTTGATGGAGGGGCAGGGAAGGGATTTGATGGAGGGGCAGGGAAGGGATTTGATGGAGGGGCAGGGAAGGGATTTGATGGAGGGGCAGGGAAGGGATTTGATGGAGGGGCAGGGAAGGGATTTGATGGAGGGGCAGGGAAGGGATTTGATGGAGGGGCAGGGAAGGGATTTGATGGAGGGGCAGGGAAGGGATTTGATGGAGGGGCAGGGAAGGGATTTGATGGAGGGGCAGGGAAGGGATTTGATGGAGGGGCAGGGAAGGGATTTGATGGAGGAGCAGGGATGGGATTTGATTTAGGGGCAGGGATGGGATCTGATGGAGAGTGCAGAAGCTGATAGAGGGGTAGAGAAGTTGATGGGATCTCTCCTGATTTTCTCCCCAGGCACAGCTTTCACCTGGTGGCAAAACAGGGAATAGGTTGCCTGGGGTGCTGTTGGCTGAGCCCTTTTAATCCCACCATTTTTCCGGTTTTTAGGGAGACTTGATCCCACAGGATGGATGCATCCCATGGTCAGAGGTGCAGCACCTGGGGAGGGTGAAAATCCCCTGATTTAGAGGCTGGAGCAAATTCCAAACTGTTGGGCACTTCATGGAAAATGTTTGGAAAGGGGGAAACCCACGTGGAGACACGGCTGCTGGAATTCCCAAATTCCTTCTGCTGGGAAAACTGGGAGCCCCTGGCACGGCAGCCCCCGCCGGGTGGGGTGGGTTTGGACACTGTGAGGCAGCCAGGAATGTTCTCCATGTCCTGGAGCGCCTCTGGAATCCTGAGATCACCCCTGTGTGAGCTCGAGATAGGGAAGAGGGTAGAGTTTGGCTGGAATCGGTCGGATCCACCACCCCAAACCCCGGCTGCTGCTCCCAGTGACCCGGGAATGGCTCCAGCCAGGTATGCTGGCAATGTTTAACAACCCATCCGTCTTTCCCTGCTCCCGCTCCCAGATCCCTTTGTTTGAGCCACGGGGCCCTCCAGCCTCGCCGTTGTCCCTCTTATCTCCGGGATTTATCTCCCAGGAATCCCGGTATTAACGTTAAACCCGGCTTTTCCCTTCCCAGTCCCCTGGACCCGCGTTGGTGGGACTCACCCCATCACCCCTGCCCCAAAATCCTGACTGCTTCCTGCTCATCTTCCCAAAGTTTGGTTTGGGGGTGGTATCCCAAATCCCATCGGTATTTTTGGGGTGCAGCATGCCCAGCATCATCTCCCCAGCACAGCATGGGAGCAGGAGCAGTGTGGAATGTTTCCAGTGGGAATGAGAAGGGTGAAGGGCTGAGGGACACGGGGAGAGAACCAGGAGCAGTGTGGAATATTCCCAATGGGAATGGGAAGGGTGAAGGGCTGAGGGACACAGGGAAGGAGCTGGGAGCAGCGTGGAATGTTCCCAGTGGGAATGAGAAGGGTGAAGGGCTGAGGGACACGGGGAGAGAACCAGGAGCAGTGTGGAATATTCCCAATGGGAATGGGAAGGGTGAAGGGCTGAGGGACACAGGGAGGGAGCCAGGAGCAGTGTGGAATATTCTCAGCAGGAATGGGAAGGGTGAAGGGCTGAGGGACACAGGGAGGGAGCCAGGGGCAGGTGGATGTTGGGAAGGGAGCTCAGGTTGGAATTGCTGGTGCAGAGCTGTGCACACAGCCCTTATCTCATCCGGTTGTGTTTGCCCAGCGGGAGCAGGAGCCGGCTGATCCCGAGGGGAGGGAGCGCAGCTGGAGCACCCAGCTCCCACCTGGGCACCACGGAGGGGTTCCGAGCTGTTCCCTCGGCTCTTGAACAAAATCCTGGTGCTTAAACACCCTGGGTGGACTTGCTGTCCATGACTCTGACCATATCCATGGCTTTGGTCACGTCCATGCCTTGGTCACATCAATAACCCAGCCATATCCATGGCTTTGGTCACATCCCTGCCTTGGTCACATCCATGGCTTTGGTCACATCCATTCTTTGGTCACATCCATAATCCAACCACATCCAAGTCTTTGGTCACATCCATGGCTTTGGTCACATTCACACCTTGGTCACATCCATGCTTTGGTCACATCCATTCTTTGGTCACATCCATAATCCAACCACATCCAAGTCTTTGGTCACATCCATGGGTGTCCAAGGATGAGCACCTTGGTCACATCCATTCCTTGGTCACATCCATATCTTGGTCACATCCATGGCTTTGTCCCATCCATGGCTTTGTCCCATCCATGGCTTTGGTCACATCCATGCCTTGGTCACATCCATGCCTTGGTCACATCCACAATCCAACCACATCCACACCCTGGTCACATCCCTGCCTTGGTCCCAGGCGTCACCTCCAGGTGACACCAACTCCGCCCCCTCCGAGCCTCTGGAATATCCCCTCTGGAAGGGATGTGCCATGAAAATGTTGGCGCTGTGCATCAGGGTGATCCGTGACTCCCTGGTTTCCTGGGAGTGAGCCCTGTCTGCCCTGTGGGACCCGGTGGGATGGCGGCGAGGGGACACGCGGACCTGGGAATGAGCTCTGGATCTGCCACTGGAGCTGCCAGGATGAGAGCAGGAAGGAGCTTTATTTGGGAAAAATCAGGTTCTGCGCCGCTCACCCTCTGCTCCCTCCTGCTTGCCCAGAAAACCTCGGGAATGTCCAGCTGGAAAATAACCCTGGTGGCTCTTCCCAGCCTCTCTTCTGTGGGACAAAGGTGTTTTTCCATCATATTGATGGAGTGGAGAGAACTGGAATGTGCAGCTGCATCCCGGCCATCCCAGCCCTCCGGAGCATCCCCTGGAATTCTGTATTTCCCCACAGAAGACTCATTATCCCATTGGCATCACATCACCGGGAACGTCACTGGGAAGGGGCTGGTCCATCCCCTGCTGCCGATCCTGAGGGGCCTTCCCAGGACATTCCCAGAAGCTTGGATGTGATCCAAGGGGCAAATTGAAGATCGTCACCCCCCTTCCCTGGAATAACCGGCCTGGAATAACCCCGAATTCCAGCAAATCTCTGTCTGGTTCCAGCTCCAGGAGTGAGCTTTTCCAGCCCTCCCAGACAGAGCTGTTATGGCAGTGACCAGGCTTTTCCATGGAAACCCATTTTTCCATGCCCACAGCCCTCTCCCCGGAGCGTTCCCTTCTGTGGCCATCCATCCAGGGAGCCCTGAGTGTCCCGCCAGCGAGGAGCTTGGAAAGAGCCCCTCGGAAAAAAAGCAGGATTTCCACCCTGCAGCTGGAAAAGCGGCCCCTTCCCTTTCCCTGCCTAATTCCGGGCGGAAACCCAGCCTAGGCTGGCAAGGCACAGAGGCTTCCCTGTTTGGATTCGGGATGGGGATTTCTGCGGCTGAAAGTGGCTTTGTGATTTTTCCAGGAACGCTTCCTCCCCGGCTCCGGCGTGGGATGCACACGGCAAGCGGGCTGTGGCGGGGAAGGAGCAGGGAAAATATTTAAACAAGGATTCGGGAACGAGTTTGGATCGCTCTCTCCGAGAGCAGTTTCCGAGGCCGGTGTTAAAATGCGCTTTTCCCTCGCGGCCTCCAGAGTTTTTTACAGACTAGGATCGGAGTTCTGCGGCTGGAAAAGGCTGTAATTAATCATTTGTGTTCCCAGCGTGAATGTGCTTCCAGCAGGTCCTGTTTATTTATCCCATTTATCCCATTTATCTTCTCCCCTACTGGATCAAAGAGCCTTTTAGCACCCTGGAGTTTTCCTCCCGGGAAGCTGATCCCACGCTCATTTATCCACGAGCCAGGGGCAGCCACGTTCCTGCTTCCAGCACGCTCCATGGATATCCCCCGGGGCAGGGGCACGTCCAGCTCCCAGTCAGAGCCTGTGGAAAGCAAGGGAAATCTTCCCTCTGGGAATTACAGCTGGGGAGCTGCACCCTTCACCTGGAAGGAGGGAATGGGGACATTCCCTCAGGGAATATCAGTGATCAGATCGGAGGGAACGGCCTCAGGGGAAGTTCAGTTGGATATCAGGAATTTCTTTACACGGAAAGTCTTGGAGTGGGGCACTGGTGGAGTCCCCACCCCTGGAAGTGTCCAAGGAGCAGCTGGAATTGTCACTCAGCGCTCAGATAAAGTGGGAAAGGCGCAGAGGTTGGATCTGATGATCTCCAAGGTCCTTTCCGAGCTGGAATATTCCCCTAGTTCCATGAGGTCTGAGCGGAGCAAGCGCTTCGCAGCTCATTCCGCCGGAGGCCGTGTGGAGAAATCCAGAGAGGTATTTCCAGAGAAATCCAGAGGGGAGAAATCCAGAGGCCCCTTCCCACCTCCAGAGGCTCCTTCCCACGTCCTGAAGCCTCTTCCCACCTCCTGAGGGCTCTTCCCACCTCCAGAGGCTCCTTCCCACCTCCAGAAGCTCCTTCCCACCCCCACAGTGCCAGGATTTTGCAGAAAGGAGGGAAAAATCCTTCTTCCCACCTTCCTGGTGGCCAATCCCAGAGATCCCCACCCTCCAAGACGGGTCTGGCCTCCTTTCCCAGCTGGAATCCTGGGGGAGCTGGGGACTGCTCCAAGGTGGGAAGGAGTAGCACCAGCTCTGGAGTTCGGGCTCTGTTTTCCCATATCCCGGCTCCCCAAGCCCAGTGTTTCCCTGGCTGCTTCTCCAAGGTTTCAAGGAGCACAAGATCCTGAGGGAATCGGAGCTTGAGGTGCAGGAGCTGCGCCTCCCGGCATGTTCCAGCCGTGACGTGAGCACGGAGGCATTTCCAAGGCCTGGAGAGCCCTTGGAAGTCTGGCCTGGGGGTGGATCAGTGTTCTCCAGGGGTTGGAATCCTGGCTCTCCGGCTCTGGAGTGGTTTAAGTGGAATTCTTGCTCGGAGTTGCAAAAGAGCGGAGCCTCCCTGGGTGTTCCGACAGGATTCCGAGGGGATCAAAGCTCCGTGTGCCCTCGGAGCTCCAATGTTTCCCCAGCTTTTAGGAATTCTGCCCTGGGTTTGCTCCCAGTTCGGGGCCTGATCCTTGAATTCCACCCAAACCGGGATATCCCAGCCTGAGGTTCCCTGGGGGAATGCTGCAGCTCCAGGGATTGCTCGGAACTTGTCCAGGCACATCCCAGCTGAGCGGGGAGCCGGCGGGGGAGAATTCCAGGTTTCCCGGCTCCTTCGGTGGCCTTGGGAGCTTTAGCTCCGTGAGTCACCGGGAGCAAACCCTGGACGTTGAAGGGAGTTTCCTCTTGGATCTGAAAATCTGGGAGCCAGCCCCACATTCCTTTGTGGCTTTGGGGTGTGCCAGGATCAGGAGGGATCTGGGGGCAGAATTCCCTGGGCAGAAGTGGCCTCAAAACTCTACCCAGAGGCTTCAACCCCTGGATAATTTTCCCAGAGTTCCCCCCTCAGGCATTCCAGAGGGAGAAGTGTCAATCCACGGACCTGCTGAGTTTTCCCATCCAGCTTCCAGAGGCAGCACCAGGGGGGCCAAAAAATATTGAGGAATTGTTTAATTCCTCCTTCAGTTTGGGATTCGGGATAATTTCCACCTGCACTGGGAGCTGGGATGGAAATTCTCCAGCTGGGACTATGGGGGGAATCCAGCTGGATTTCCATCCCTGGGTGCCATAAATGGGGGGATCTAGCTGGATTTCCATCCCTGGGTGCCATAAATGGGGGGACACAGCTGGATTTCCATCCCTGAGTGCCATAAATGGGGGATCCAACTGGATTTCCATCCCTGGGTGCCATAAATGGGGGGATCCAGCTGGATTTCCATCCCTGGGCGCCATAAATGGGGGGATCCAGCTGGATTTCCATCCCTGGGTGATCTAAATGGGGGGATCCAGCTGGATTTCCATCCCTGGGTGCCATAAATGGGGGGAATAGAGCCTTGGGAAGTCCCTGGCACGGCTCCACCTCCATCCCTGTCCTGGCAGCTCCATGGAGGAGCTGTCAGGATTTGATGGAGTCAAGGAAAAGTTCAGGAACCTTGGAGTTTGACTGTGCCTTGGAGCTCCGGGAGCACAAATCACATTCCCAGCAGTTTTATGGGAGCGCTGCTGCCCTTTGTTGGGGGGTGGTTCTGCTCCAAAATGATTTTATGGGAGAATTCCAAGGGAGTGGGGCTGTGTTCAGTGCCCTGGGAGAGTTTTCCCTCCCTGTGCCCTCCTTCTCACAGCCTCTGGAAAAACAGGGCCTTCCTTTGGAGAGGGTTCTGCTCCAAGCTGCTGGAAAACTGATTTTATCGGAGAATTCCAAGGAAATGGAAATTTTGGTGCCCAGGGAGGGCTTCTCCCCTTCCCTTCTTCCTCTTTCCTGCAACCCCTGGAAAAACAGGGCCTTCCTTTGAGGGGGATTTTGCTCCAAAATGATTTTGTGGGAGAATTCCAAGGAAGTGGAGACATTTTGGACCTTCCCCTCCCTGTGCCCCTGGAACAACCTGGGCAAACAATTTGGGAAAAGCAACGGCAAGGTGGAAATTTGGGAAGGGAGGGCGAAGCAGGGAGCAGCTGCATTCCTGCCCCAGTGACCTCCAATCAATTCCTAGGAACCCAAAAGCTCAGGGGGGATTTCCCAAGGGGTTTTTATCCCAAAAAAGGACGGGGTTGGAGCAGAGGGTTGGAAGCTCCTGGACGGGCACGGGGGTGCGGGGATCAGGCCGGGCAGCGAATCCCGAGGGAAAGGCCAGCTCCAGGCAGGCTGCTGCTCGGTACCTGGCTCGGGGCGCCGCTGGCAAATCTGGGATATCAAAGGCCTGTCAGGCTCGGGAGCGGGACAAAGGCCGGCGCATTAATGATTAACTCCGCTAAAAGCTGCGGCTTTTTCATTCCCAAGGCGCCGGGAAGCTCCGGGCCCATGTGACAATCCCGGGCATTTTGTGGCAGATTGGGAAAAGCTCGTGAGCAAACACAGGTGCTCCGGAGTCAGGGACAACCACAAACAGCCGCAGCTATTCCGGCCCAAATTAACTCCTGTGTTTGCCTCCCGTTTTTCCTGCCGGGAGATTTTCCCTGCTTTTTTTTTTCTCTTTTTTCTTTTTCTTTTT
>VXBQ01015843.1:0-32080 GCA_013400175.1 Phainopepla nitens
TTGGGCACATATTTACATTATAATCTAGGACACACTAGAATTAGTAAAACAGAGCAGAGAGCAAAAAGTGTTTACCGTTAGCTGTTATGTTTAGCATTATCTTGTGAGCAAATAAATGTGTTGGTAATAAAAAGGTCTAAGACTCATCCCATTCTTCCATTCACTGCAGAAATACTTTTATGTGTAGCAAAAAATGCTGTATTTAAAGATACATTGTGATTGATGGTCTGAGTTTACACTGAATTGAAATTATGGTGATCATGGATACAACTGAGTATAGTGGCAGCATGATACCATATATTGCTCTATAACTTGTGGGTTATGTAGCTTTTTCAAGGCCATCCTTCTTCATCATCCTGGAACACTTCACAGATCTTTGAAATGTATGAATGAAATCTGAAGGCAAGCAGGAAAGAGATGGATAAATAAAGGCAACATTTTGATAGAATTAATAACAAAAAAAGCCTTAGGAGATGAAGTAGTTTGACTTGAATTAGGCTGGGAAAGGTCAGGTGTTTCCTTCCCAAAACTTTTGTGCTTGCCTTTCTCACCATTTCACCCAATCCAAATAACTCTTCCCCTTTTCTCCATCTCAGTGCTGTTCCTTTCTCATTTTCCAAAGTCTCCACGACTAACTTCACATGTTAAACAAAGTTACATGTGAAGACTCCAGTATAAGGCCTTTTTATAAGCTGAAACAGGGGAACTTGACTTTTTAATAGGACTATTCTAGATTATGTTCACTCTTAGGAGTTGATATTCAAATACCGTCTATCAAACTTACAGTTCCCTGATGCATTAGAAATTGTACAGGAAGGATAGTACTTGTTGGAACAATTCATTATAATGCCTAGTTTGCCAATTAAATTAACACACAACAAGCAGTATAATGTTCAGAGAAAATGTAAAATTATAACATTAAGAATTTTTTTTTTTTACTAAGGACAAAAATGAGGTAATCTTTTTAATGAAAAGGTGGATTTTCTACCAAATTGCTCCAAGAGATCAAGTTTATGCATAGAATAATCTCACAGAGGGATGACATATTTAGAACTGCTTTTGCTCTGCCAGTGACCTGCTCTGTGACTTACACAATTCAATAATTTGTGTTCCTTATTGCATCCCTTTCCACAATTGTTAGATAAAGGAATTTATATTTATCCATCTGTGTAAGTTTATGAATTAAAGAGTCTGGAAAGTATTATCACAAAGTAATCCAAATTGCAGCACAACAGTTTGGGTATTCAAAAAAGAATGTTCACACTTTCAGAACAACAAAGGACGATATTTCTGCATCTCAGATTATTTAAGGTATTTTAACAATGTATAATCCATATGCAACTTCTTAATGCATGCAGATTCCTGAAAAGCTAAACTTCCTCGCAAAATTATTCACTCACCTCTAGCAAGCAAAGTGGGCACTTTAATGAGTAAATATGCAAATATATAATTAAGTTGAAAACTCTGTAAACCTTTAGCTATAATAAAAATAAATGTTGTGGATCAGAAAAAATAATCCCACTTCATGTAGGAAAAAACCATTGATATTCCAGAGCACTGCTTAGAGAAGCTGGACATTTCCATAGGAAAGAAATAGTTTCAGAGTAGGTTCAGTTTCATCAGGAGGCCAATGCTTTTTACAATAATGGTATTTAGACTGTAAACTCTTGAGGACCTAGACCTTTTCTTTTTAATATCTGAAAAGTGCCATGCAAAGATACAGGTATACATTAATATTTAATACACAAACATTAATAATATTTCTGAGTGAGGAGCATACTTTCACAGAATTATGTTACTTTACAGCTCTGAATGTAAGCATAACAGTGCTATGATATTAAGCAGAGCTATTTCAGAGTAATACCATGACAGACCTGGGTGCTGTGTGTTGGCAATCTGTACATATTTCTAAGTCAGATTTCTGCAAGTGAGGGATTTGTTCGGTTTGAGATGCTGCATGTTTATATGTGTGCACGGACATCTCTCTGAGCCCCATTAGGACATCTCTCTGAGCCCCATTAGCAACCTTTGAACGCAATGACCAGCTTCAAAGTGCATCAGTTGAAGCCTTAAATAGATCCTCCCACCTATTTGTAAAAGCAAACCACTTGAAACAAGAGAGAACAAAGACTGTGCTAGTGCCTTCACTAAAAGGACGACTGCAGGGTGAAGTCAGTGTACTTTAGTAGGTATCCAGAAATCTGCAGGAAAACAGTCAGAAGCTTTATACATAAATATGCAGCGATCAGACATGAAAGCAGACCTTAGTCAGTCAAACTTGGTGCCCCTTACTGATCCTCTCCTATGTAACATGGAACAATCTGACAAAACCCTTTTTTTGCAGTAACCTTTATCTCCTCATTGGATTCTCTGCTCTCTAGTTAGGGGTGAGCTCATCTTGCAGTCTTTGACTAATTCAGTTGAAATGTCTGTCAACCATAAGACAAATCCCAAGGAAAACAGGCTTTGTTAGGTGCAGTTCTCAGATAACTTCTTGCTACACCATTTTTATATTATATTGCTATAATTACTACATTCATATATTACATTCTTCTTACAATCATTATACACATAAATGCAATTGTATCTATTTTAATAATTTCAAATGGCAATACAGCTTGTAAACAATAGCACATCAATTGTATTAGGGAATGCATGGGTCTGGTTCTGTTTCTTATTTAAAAAAAAAAAAATCATCTCTGTTGCTGGATTGAATGCAGCCGACCATATCCTGTAGTCCTGTCAGGGGCCTGGAGTTCCCATATATATCTTTTGAGACAAAACAAAAAAACTACACAGATAATTTAGTTTTTAAATATATGAAGTTATTAGTCTAAGTTACTACTGGATGTGTATTCCAGCATACTGCTGAAACTTAGTGCATGAATTTTGGATGTGCTGAAATGGTGTAGTCAGAGACCTGCATCTAGAAATCTTGAATATTTTTACCTCTTCAAGTACAAAATAAGGTGCACAACAACAACAACAAAAATGTTCTGTTCATCTAAGACACCATTTTAAAAAATTAAATGTAAAAACACAATATTACATCTGGTCAAACTTATCCTACATTTAGAGAAATATTTAAGTGCAGAAGCAACCATGCATAACTGGCACATTGCACAACTTCTTGGAAGACAGTATCTCTAAGGAACAACAGTTCATCATGGAGGCTGCAGCTTGCCCTTTCAATGCATAAATTATTCCTCTTTTCAGTGCCGTGCATATCTGAGGGCATAATCAAGTCTTAGTCCTGGAGGGAGATACTTTTTGTTCTAAGAAATGAAGTCTGGAAAGAAGCCATTTTGCTTAATCTCTGTGAGGCATTACTCTTAAGTTTCATGAGGGAATGCTCTGCAGTCTCACCATTCCTCCCAAGTTCATCCACACACTGAGAATTTCTTGAACACCTTAAGACAGATGAAGGTTGCCATACCCATCTCCATTGCTACTTAATGTTTAGTAAACCTGCAACAAAAAATGGCTGAGTTGCTCTGAGGGTTTTTTTTTAGTTCACTGCGGGATCTATTTCCTCAAACCCCGTCCTTATCAATGACTGTTAATGACTTCTGAGAAAAGTATATGTGGCACATACCTCTGGACTGATAAGCACATAGCAGCTGCAAAACTGAACTTGACCACCTACTAGTACCAAACATCTAACTTAATAGGAGAAGATGCTCTCCCAGCAAAGCAACTTGCACAAGTTAGGATTGAGTAGCACAGTTTCTTTTAGACTTTCCTCCTTTTTGTACTTAAATTATATAAAGCCTTAATGATCAAAAGATCTTTCTTAGAAATAAACTAAATGTAAATGAGATGCCAGGACAGTTCAAGAGCGCTTCGCATGTAGCAACTCTAATAAGAGTCTGAAATTTTTTCACAGCACACAGTAGTTTTAGAGGCATAGTATTTGAATGGGTTCAACTAAGAGGTGGAAATGAAGGATTTTGGGGTGGCAGAAAGAGCTTAATTATAGCACCATTACGTACAAGTTAAGAATTTTTACCATAATTGCCAAGACACCCCATCCAATAAAAGGAAAGCAGATAGTCAATATTGCTGATTATAAAAATAGGGGGTTTATGACTGAAGATTAAATGTGACAAGTTAACCTTTTCAAGAAGGCTCTATTTAAATAAATTATTAGCATCTGTTCTTTTATCTGATTTTTATGAGTCATTCATTCAGGTCCTAATATATAGAGTGTGTGCATGGGGTTATCTATGACAGCAGAGATTGATCATAGCAGTCATCCGTTTTTAAAAGAAAACAGCACAAAACTTGATATGGAAAGTAAAATCCAGAAATGACAGAGTATTAACTGTGCTACTAAGTTCTATACTACTGCTAGTATTTTTCCATAATCTTAGCCTACTTCTTCTCACTTCTTTTCCAAAGGGATTAATCCTACCTTGTATGAAGAATATTGACAGGGGTTAGGAGTTGCAAGGAACAAAATTGTGAGACATTTCCAAAGTAAAATTTTGTGCTAAGGAACAAAACTTAAAAAAACAAAAAACAAAAGAGCAAAGAAAACACAATGCAAAATGTGCATTTGTCTAAACTATATATCCTAATGACCTGTTTAGAGATTTTTATACCCTGCTCTGCTCTTTTTTTTTTTTTGCTACCTTTTTTCACTGCATCTTATTTAAATTTAGTGCTCTAAATCCAAGGAAAATACTTTTCTATTTTTTAAGAACAACTAAATAAACTAATTATGGTAATAGTAATACATATGTGTTCTGAAATACTCTCTGACTTTATGCAAGTCTGCGTACTGGAATGTGTTATGAATAAACATGAAGTGATCCTCTTTGATGTTTATGTAGCACAAACACATAGTACCTTCAGCAGTTCCTCCATCTGAAACGTTAGCTGGAAACATTTTAGGTGTTTCTGTCATGGTGGTCAGTGGTTTGCTCTGAAACACTGACCTTCTTAGGCAGCTGTAGGAGCAGCATCCAGCCTGTCTTTTATCCACTCCCCACCCGGTGTCCAGCCAGCCGTGCCTCAGTGGTCTAACATATCAATTTTCCTGTTTGCACCAGCAGAGCATGCTCTTTGGTAAGTCCAGTTAAAAATATATATTAGTCATCTAAAGATAACCTATATGAAGATCATTTGATAATCTTTTCTTCGTGTAACTACAGATGGAGTAAAAATGTAAAATAAGTTGGTTTTATGTGTAAATATGCATATGTCTTCTGAGGCAATGCCTGTGAACACATGATCTCACACATAGACCAGAATCCTGGGCACAAACTGATAATGAAAACATGATCTTTGCTCATAACTATATGTCTCCATCCTACTGACTCTTAACTTTAAAACAAATGGCTAAAAATATTGAAATTATGATTATTATAATTTTTACTTTTTGCTTATCTCTTTCAATAGGTTTAAATTGTTATTATGTGAGATCTAACTGACATTTTGGAGAACATTTGTTTTTCAGGGTGTCTTTTTTCATTTCTAGGTGGAAATAAAATAAAAAAGATTATTTTGTATCACTACTATTTTTCAATATTTGAGGCAGTACTTTTCTTACAATTGTCAGATATCAGATGAAAATCAAAATCCTAATCTCAGAAAAACACAAGAGCATTTTATTTATGCTCTGTTACACTTCATTCCTCTTCACAGATTTCAATATTTTTGCAAATGTATCTCTATGTTTGATGACTAAGCTATTAAGTTACTCATAACCATTCACAGTGAGTCAGCATATGTGATTTCCAACCTATTCTATCTTTTATAACTTAGAATCAAGATTTAAGCTCACACAGGACAAAAAGTAGAATAACAGCAGATTGAATTGAACTGCTCTTTTCTGAGATGGTAAATCTATTTGGCTGTTTTCACGATACTCAGGTAAGATGATTCCTCCTGAACACAAGTAGCATGTACCACCAGAACCCCCTTTACACTGTTGCTATCCCATCTTTCAGTTCTTTCTAGCTATTCTCACATCAGAAACCTGGCAGCAGGTTTCTGCCTTTCTAGGGTAGAAATCCGGCTTTACAATTAGGTGAAAGAAAAAGAAATGTTCTGACCAGTATCTTGTTTTATCCTTGCAAGAAGTGGGAATATTTCCAATTTTCAGGGTCCTTTCTCAAGATGAAGGGAAGAGAGCAGCAGAAGCATAGCAGTGCCAAATTACAAAGAACTGGCTGTACAGGCAATCCCATCCATCATTCCCTCTCTGCAGCTGAGAGGTTGTGCCATCTGCCCTTTCAGCCTACTGAGTGCTATGTCACTCATGACGACGCAAATTTGGACTCCTCTTTTGTCAGAGTGGGTGCAAAGCAGCTCCTATATACAGGGGAAAATGTGATAACCTCCAGTATTTGTGTCATTCCAGGATCAAAAGCAGCCCCTCTTTTATGGAGTATGTGGGTTTTTTTAATTTTCCTCTGAAAAAAAAAGAAATGCAGAACAACCTTTTTTGCTAGGTCACTGTAGGATTGTGTGCCCATGACGGCCATGCCACATGGAGTAGTCCAGCGTGTCTTTAATGAAAACTTAGCCATTTTGATGTGAAGCAAGTAAAGGGAGCATTGCCTTTGTGGCGCTGCATCTGAATCCCACTTCATCCTCAGGTCTCCTCTGTGTTCTCAGAAGCTCCCTGATAAGCCTTGGCCAAAGCAGCTGAGCAGTAAATTGTCCCTTAACCCTACTAGTTGGTTTGAGAGGCATTCCCCGACCTACCAGGAGCTTGCATGCTAAAGGTGGTAACAATCAGAAGTATCAGTTGACCAACCTAGGTGGGAAGCAAAGGATAGGCAATTATCATTTGTAGCTTTATTAAACCATTTTCCTGAATCATAGCCTGAATGGAGTGGCACTATTGGGAATTGCAGTTTGAGGGGAATCCATATCATTGTCGCTGTACTTTGGGGAAAAAAGTGCAGTAGTTGTTAACTTGGGTTATGGCCAGGATGGAAACTTACTGATGACCAGAGTTAATAATCTTGCAACCCTATAAACAGCAGAGAGGCTCTTTGAGCTTTCCTGAGCTGCAGCAGGCTGAGTGAGCACCTCCCTCTGAGTGGGGTGCCTCTTGGAGCTCCCAAACCCTCAAGTCTGCAGTATTCAACAGTTTCTGAAGATGATCCCTGGGCTGATACCCCCACCACATCTTCATTCTCCTTGAGCTGCAATCCATTGCCTGTTGGGAAATGCAAAGGACTTTGGCATGTGTTTCATTGAACCTGAGGGGGAATTTTTTTATAGGTGCCTTTGCACAAAAAATAAATAGGTATACATATTGCTTTAACTGTGTGAGTATGATTTGATTATGATTTGAATGTTATTATCTCAAATCTGTAGTTAAGTCATTGTTATAATTGTAGTGAAATCTATCAAATTGCCTTGTAAATGTTACTTAGTGATTAAGTACTGCTAAGCCCTTTTGCACCCTTATCTTTACATACATAGTCTTTGCACCCTTACTCCTTTTGCATTCCCAGCTTCCGTGCAAATCATTCCAAATTTCTTCTAAGTTGATCGTCTTGAGTTGTGGAAAACTTCACAACTAAAAGCATAAGAACCGCAAAGAGAAGTTGTAAAGTAGGTATGTATTTATTCAGCGCTGGACGCATGGGGGATATTTCCTCCAAAAACATGCGTGCCTCCAGCAGTTCGCATTCCCTATTCTCTACAGACTAGGATTACACGATAGCCTAATACATATTAATTTCCTAACCCCGCCTGTCTTTGCTTTGTATTAAAATTAGCTCCATGCCTCTCTGCAGTTGCACATTAATTTCTGGGCATCTTCTGGTGGTCTTTGGTGGTCTTAAGGGATGAAGTAAAGGGGTCTTCCTCAGGGATGAACTTTTCACCTTGTCCTTTTGCGCATGCTCTATAGTATTTTGGCCCAGTTCCAGACATGATACCGGTTTTTCGCTGGTTCAGGGGTCTGGGGAATTCTCTTATCGTAACAGAATTTGTAGGGGCTTTTGTTCCTTTATCCTGTTTTTGGCATTCAGCTTCCTTCTTATGTTATAGCATCCTGTTATTTGCAAGGACAGTGAATTGTTTATGCATTTCAGGTGGTCTTGTCGGCTCCCCCCTTTTCCATCTCCTTTTTCTTTGCTCTTTAAATCCTAATCTTAATTTCTAATTTTTAATTCCCTTATCTTAATCTTTTTTACGCTTTGATCTGGGTAGTACATAATAGAGTGAACCTTGCCATCAAGCTCTGTAAAGTAGCATTTTCACAAATTCATGTGAAACCCTGTTTTCACCAATACTTTCTACGCTGTTTCTTTAAGCAGCCAAACCACTCATTCATGACAGACTTGAATGGAGTGGCGTGGAATGGCAGCAATGCACTTACTGGAGAACACAAGGCACTGCCATATAAGACTTCTCTAAAATAACGTGGAAGGTTTTGTAGTTATACCTGACCAACAAAGTTGTATCATTTTCATTGCAGTAAACACTGATTAAAAGCCTGACACTGTATTGAGAAAATAAGGATATTTCAAAGGGCTCAATGTGTACTGTATGTTGAATACTAAAGAAGTTGCTGAAAGAACTGTGAGGGGGAGGACAATTGGGTCTGGCTGTAAAATGGTATGTGCAAAACTTCATGATTGTCAAAGGGATACCTTAATAAGCTTTTGTTGCAATAAGCCATATGTGCAGCTGAGTTCAAGATGCATATTTAATTGCTTTTTCTGGATACCCTCTCCACTGCAGCAGGTACTTGCTAAGAGAGATACCATCTTCCATACCTCCAGTTGGTAGAGGGGTGTGGACCCCCAGTGCTGCATTTTGGTATTCCAAGAGATGTAGTGTAGCAGTGAAATGCCCATTTTGCATCTGCTCTGTTTGTTTGTAAATAACTGAATTTAAAGTAAGAGATGTTCAGAATAAGGGTGATGCCTGCATTGCATGTTAAGTCTGAGGAATGTGTTTTTATTAACGAACAAAGAGCCTTTAGATGAGATGCTCTAAAGAAAGCTCCTTTTATAAAATGGAGGGTGCTAGAAAGTGTGTGTCACTGCCACTATCAACTAATAGAGGTTATGCACTGATGGAAGGAACAAGGGAGCTGGCAGAAGCCTGTCTCTCGCTGTCAGTTCCAGGCTGCAGGCTTTTATGTTCATTTGTATTGCAGTCAATAAGGAATAGCTTAAATTGGGCTCTGGAAGCTTGATTTTATAGTTTGCTAAATTTCTCTTTTAAATTTGTTTAAAATAAAAGAGAAGTTTCTATGGAAACCTTCCCTTTTATTCAAGAAAAATATCACCCAGTCTTCATCTCCTTCACACACAACCAGGGCTGGCTGGATCTGTGCCAAGACCCAGCTGCACTCTCCCAAACCTGCCACTCCAGCTCAGTGATGGGCAGTGATGGCTTGCTACTGCACCCATCATACAACTAGTGCTGCCTCTTCCTTCTCCTGCAGGTGATGTTCCCTGTCATACTCTTCCATCTCCCAAAACAGCTGGCAGCAGAAGACATTCTCCGGCCCGGTAAGCCGTGGCAGCAGTGGCAGTGGCAGCATGTGCTGGGTGTATCCTCACTGTCCTGCAGCACTGCCCAGAGCAATGGCAACCAGGCAAAGTGAGCAGAAGCTGTGTGGTTCTTGGAAGTGGCAAATGCTGGCCACCTTGGTCTTCCTAGGAGGCTAAGTGGCTTCCAGGGCTCAAAGTTGTTTGTTCTAATAAAGTTTTGTATGTGGAAAGAGAAAAACCAACTCCCTGAGATAATCTCTGATTCCGAGTTACGAAGCCTTAGGGCCTCTTTCCCAAATAATGAAAAATATCTGCTGATATTAAAGAAATAAGATGATGGAATTGCTTGTGTTTCAAATATTTTTACCCATTATTGTCATTACCATCAGCTGATGGATATGATTTGTTTTCCTGAACACAGAGAGCCTAAGACAGGTGGTCTGCTTAGAGTTCCTAAGTCTCCTTTCTAAAGGGCACTCCTAAGCCTCTCTTCCCTCTTGGTTTTTGATATTCTGAAATTTTCTTTTTTTTTGCCTATTGATGCAAACTGTGTTGACTGCTGCTATGTTCAAGATCTTCCCTCAGCTTCCACTTCCATTCCTCGGCCTCTGACCAGTTTTGCACAGAATGACCCAGCCTAGGATCTGGGTTTGAAATACCTAATAGAAATTAGACTTTAACAATTTTTAAAATTTATCCTAAACTCCCTGCAACTACTTTACTCACCAGCTTCACCCATCATTCATTCAGTCTGAGCTATAGCAGTACCTATGAGAGAAAAAAAGAACCTACAAAATCTGTTCAGAAAGGACCTATACCAGTTTTTATCTCAAAACACAGTAGTACATTTGTAAAAAGACAATATAACAGATATCAGTCTGGCTTCTCATAACTTTGATAAAAATTCCTTAAAGATAACAAGCTTTATAAATTCATAGATTATTTTATATCTGTGCCACATTCAGTTTTGTTTAATTAATTTTCAGTACAGCACTTCATTAGGTGAGTTATTGAATAAATAAAATAATTCTGGTTTGCACCCCTTTATTTTTAAAGTCAGGAGTAAGATGTACTAGACTACAGGCGGATGTACAATTACTATTTTCTTAAATAAAAATGGAAACTTAAAAGAAAACGAATGCAAACTTTCCTCAGCTGGAATAAATTAATATAAAAGAGATCCCAATGATGAAAATATGTGCATTAATATTTTTATATTTTTCTAGACTTTATTCCAATAGTAAAAAATACAGAAGTGATGTCTCAGTAGAATACATTCTTTACCTACCCTGGCTGCTCATTCCTCACCTCTTAGGGGAATGTTGTCAAGAGAAAAGCTCCTATGTGTGTTCCTTATGCACTGCTGTACAAGTCAACGGTCCTAAATTAACAAAATCATAGAATTTCTTTACATGTGGAAAAGATTTTTTTTTTATTTCAGTTTTAGCTTTTTACATAATAATGTTTGAATCAAAAATTTCAGAAAAATATTTGACTACTTCAGGAATTTTTTTCTCAGTCCCTCAGATGACTAGGTAACTGCATTCTTACTGAAGCTCACTGTAACTTAGCTAGCCTAAGGGTGATATAAAACAGGACTCTTCAACTTCTTTGACAAATATAGCCAGATTTTATTACAGTGTGTTGCTCATGGACCAGAGAACAAACAAACTTTATAACGTGATGGATCACCTGGGGAATAGATTCAATCTGCATGCCAGGAGTTGGGCAGCAGCAGTGTAATGCAGTAATGGCTCCATTAGATTGCAGATACCATGTGAACAAGAGCTGGAAGTTGATGCATTTATTTAATGCATTAGAATGCATTAACACACTTAATGCATTACAAAAAGGTGTAGTAGTTCTTTCTGCATAAACACAAACAAAATTAAGCAAACAAGTGTCAAACATTAAATCATTATTACTAGTACATAGTCTGTTATTTTGACTGAATTATTCATCTAAGATGGTCTCATGGCTTTCTGATTAAAGCTGTCAGAAATTATGTTCTTTAACCTCACAGTCATCAAGAGTGATTCAAATGGTGGCATTTTTAATTAAAGATCGTTCTACTTTTTTCAGTAAGAGAAACAAATCATATTAGATAATGGTCAGAAGCAAAAAACAAATTGTTCTGCTTGTCAGTCTCACATCACTCTTATGCTTAATTAGTTCTTGTTGTTTGGAGTCCCTCGGTGAAAAATGGAAACAATCAATTTCCTAGCCAAGCTATAACACTGGGATTTGCCATGATAAGGAAACTACTTGAGAATACATGTATGATGATCCAGAGAACTCCCTATCACCTGAACACAAGAAATTTCAGAATTCACTTTATCTCGTTCAAATGTCCTTACGACTTTCCGTTCACCCCAAACAATGGAAATGCATGAAGACTCCATGGAATACAATATGACAGGACTTGTGATAACTCTGTTCCTTATGTATAGTAGCACTTTTTCTTTGGTCCCCCATACAACTGAGAGAATAAAACTGAGGTCAGAAGGGAAACCTCTTTGGACCTCTTTTACCTACAGTACATGTCAAACTTGTACAGAAAGGCTGCAGTATCTTTGTGTAGGAGAAAACATGCAAATTTAGGCTCTATTTCCTTCAGCTTTTGCCTCCAGCTCCTGCTTGGGGTCTTCTGACTGCCATTGCTCTATTGGTAGAGAAATAAGAGTTCAACTTTTGCATGCAAAATACTGCAAGTGAATTTGGATACTATAAAAACAGGGCTTGATGGACTCGGACTTGGAAAGTGTTGGTCACATAAAAATAAAATGTATTTCCTTCATATCCAGTGAAAATGCTTCATTTTGTTCTCATTTGTCTTTTTCTTAAGAAGGCACGTTATAAAAAAACCCAGAGGAATGACAATATGTAGTCCCTATTGCAGGACAAGGCCTGAAGATGGACACTTCCCTATGTTACAGCTGCTCTTTTCTCAATTTCCTCTTCAGGCTTTTTTCAGACTATGTTTTCTTAGGAGGCTCTTACTTTGCCTTGACCAATTCCTGCAGGTTTCCCTGCTTAAAGAATCCACCAGCTTTTCCTACCTTATTTTACAGGCATCCTCCCGGCACCTGACTCACCTTTTGGACCTTCAGAATAATTTCTGTGCTGCCCTTCTGGCCTTTGCAAATTGCTGCCTCTGTTTGATTAGACAACACTTGTTAGAGGAAATATCATCTCTCAGCTGCAGTCCCATTGTAAGGGCATTTTACGAAAGAGATGTCTTTTTATGTGAGTACAGTTAATGGATAATGGCCCATTATCAAGAAGCTGTGACTTTGCTCATAGGTTTTCTTTCAGCAGTGGAAGTCTTTACTGTTGTTAGCACACAAATTTCTGGAACATTTACACTGAAGCAATTAAGGCCATATTCAGATAGGCTATTATTCTACCTAATGGGTACATAATAGGTGCTTAATAGATATTTAGGCACCTATTATGCTTACCGGTTCAAAAGAGCAAAATTATCAGGCTCTTTCCGAGGCCAAACAGGAATTGCCGTGATGAGGAGGGCTGACATCAGGATGCGCTATATTATGGGTTCAAATTCATTGTTCTGGGCAAAAGCACAGAGGATTTCTTCCCTGCTTCCTCTGAAGGGGTTTTTCTTTTCAAAGCAGAGCTCTAGGAATTTGTGCAGCGTCACAGACTTGGTGCTTGTATGAAAGGACCTGATGCAAGGATCAGGTGACTTTATGATAAAGTACCACAAGCTACCATGAGTACAGGCTCTGTAGTTTAAAAACAGATTTTTTTTTCTTTCATTTCAACTATGAAATGCTGTATGGAAGTTATTTAAACACTTTTTCTTTTTCATTTAAATACTTTTTATCATTTAAGATATGAAAAGAAAAATGTAAAAGGTGTTAAATGCAGAGTTGTAAAAACTTTTAGTCGAACATTTTTTCTGTAATATGCAAAATAGACCAAAACTAGTAACTGCTCTGATAGCTTGTAGAAAATAAGCATTTTTTGATTTGTTGCAGAAGTATATTAGTAGATGAATTCGTTGTATTCCAGATGCATTCATGCCTAAAACATCTATAAAACTTGGATAGATTTTACCCCTGAAAGAGCACATGGAGCTCTTCATTCCCTCTTATCCTCCCAACTTTTCTGGTCATGCAGATTTAAAGTAGCTGCCAGGAATCAGGCTGCCATTCAGCAAACTAAACAGAAGCCACTCCAATGGAGAGTAATAAACCAGAGGACCTTGGCAGTGGTCCAACAGCTTGAAGAAAGCATTTTGATCTGCAAAAAGAACCCCAAAACCAACCAATGCAAAACAAAACCACCAAGGCCCTGTTGGAAAAGGGCCAAGTTTAAAATTTGTTTTATATAACTTTAGTCAGGGGTTTTGTTCAGCTTTGCCCTGGGGAAAAGAATTTTAAGTTTCTTTTCAAAGGACTGTTTCATCATTCAAGGCTGATCTCAACAGACTGGGAGTAGCACAGAAGATACACAAAAGGTAACGACCATCAGGGAACATTAACGACCATCAGCTCCAAACATCACCCCTGGCATGGTCGGAGACACCTGGACTGGGAAAGGAGACATAAGAGAACCAAGAATGAGAACCTAATTAATATCAGAGGCGAAGGGATCGATAACCGGTAGGAAACCAAGTACTAAGAACTGCACAACTTGGGACCCATGAACACTGAACTAATGAATTTCTATGGGTTTTGACTGTATAAGTATCTGAAAAAAGCTAGAAAGGAGTCATGTGTCATGGACTGATTTTCTCTGCACACCCGGCTCTGTGTGGATGAAATTACTTCTGTTGCACATCCTGGCCAGATTAAAGTAATGCCTTGATTCTCTAACACAAAAAATGTTGTTGGAGAGTTTTTGTTTTTCCCACAGTTTCAGAGACAGCCTCAGAAGTCCAAACAAAGTCTTCTAAAAAATGCAAAGTCAACACAAAAAGAGAACAAATCCAGAAGCTTTGAAAAAAGATGAATATTCCCCCCTTCTCATATAAATTATAATGAAGCTCAGTCAGCCACTCTAAATTTATAGGTGGAAATCCAGCCTCTCCTCTCTCTAGGCTTCCCTCATCTGGTGCTTTCTGATGCCTCCTAGTAGCAGTGCCTACCTTCTTACTCTGCCTTTGCTGGAATTAGGAAACAACTAAGAGGATTTCTCTTGGAAAAAACACTGAATTTATCCCAGATGTGGGATCAGTCACATTATGGAAAGAATGGAAGCAATCTTTTGCTTAAGCTGTCATTAAAACAACGTCTGTGTAGTTTTTGAGCACATCATCCTTACATAAAACGCTAGTTCAGATGATAAAATATTTAAACCTTGCTCTCAGAGGATCTCTAATTCTGCCCGTGGATCCCCACAGAAGTTCTTTAGACATTTCAAATATTCTGTTAAGACTCCACAGAACTGTTTTTACTGTCTTTTGGTGATGAAACTCTACACCACTGTTTCCCAGCAGCAGAATGTATGATTTTAAACCCAAAGGCGAAGAAGAAAGTCTGAGTTTCCAATGCTCTACTAATAACTCTGCTTTGGCAGCTTGCAAACCAAATGCTGCAAGGTGAGAAGGGAGTAAATAATATCAAAACAATTCCAACTATCCAAACGCAAAGCAGGAATAACACACACTTCCAGAATTCCTTCTGGTTTTCCTTCTGGCCTCCTCTTCCCAGAAAAGGGGTGCACAAAACCTCTGACATCAGAACAGTCCCTCTCCCCACTGTAGCTCTGGAAGCCACAGCTGTTGGCTGCTGCCTGCACTGCCTGGCGGTGCCAGGGCACAGATTTAAGAAAACTAATTTTCAAAGCTGAAAAATGAATGGCTTTTAACCCTTACATTGTTGCAGTGAGGAAAGCAAATCTCATAAACTTCCAGATTTGAAAACATTTTTCCTTCTTCAGTTCCTCAAATAAAGTATCTGCTGTGACCAAAAGATTGAATGTCACCAGTCTTAAAAACCTGCTGAGCTGACTCAGAGAGAAGTGAAGAGCTTAAAAAGCAGTCCTCCTTAGCATAATCTTTCTATGACATTCCTAATGGACTGAAAATTGCAATGGTCAAAATAATCACATATTTTGATGTTAATAAAAGATGTCTTAAAAGGTCTTTTGGTGGCAATCCTATTAAACTGTCTCAATTTTACATGGTCTTAAACTCTGTTTATCTACGTGTACTGAGTACATTGCAGTCTCAACTGAATGTGCTGCAATCATTAGATCAAACATCTTTCATTTAATACCAATCCTTTACTCAGGATTATGCAAATAAATAAATAAATAGAAATTTAATCCTACCAAATCACCCAGCCTTATTGCCTTAGGAGAAACTTCTGAGTGTTTCTCTCACTGATTTTTTTAAAAAATTGCTTTTCTTAAAAGATAGAACTGTGTAGACATGCAGGTCTTGGTGTCTCCATCTGTATACTTGTTAATGAAACGCTTTGGAAGTAGGAGCTGGTATCTGAGGGTGTGAAGCATTGAAAAGGAGTCAATACATAGTTAAAAATGTACTAGACAAATACGTGGAGAAAATCAAAAGATAAATACAAAGACCTTTGTTTAGGAAATCCAAGACCTACAATGATTAGAGTCTAGGGAGGTGTCACTACATGCTACTCCTGTTCTTTTGGGGTTTTTCTCCATACATGATGCATTGAGTTCTGCTGCAGTTTGGAAACTAGAGGTATGAGAAGGAGCAGCTAGAAGAGTAAAATGCTAATGACAAAGTGAAGACTACTTAGCATTACACATTATCCTGCCCTTTTTTTTATCAAAATTCCCCTTAAAACTGGAAGTAAGAAATCAAGCAAGGCATCTATTTTATTAAAAAAGCAAAGTAAAAGGTCTTAGAAAAAAAAACCACAAAAATTAAAGCCTAGAAGAAGAAAAATATGAAATAACATAGAATCTTTAATCCATTTATACGAATTTATTTTTCTAAATACAAGTCCCTAGCAATAAAGGCGAAAAGGGATTTCAAGGAACAAGTTATTAGTTGCATAAAAATGAAAACCCGCAGTTTTATTCAAACATATCAGAAGCAGGAATCCAACCAGAAATAAAGTTTAATAGACAAGTGAAATATACTGACTGATCATGAGAAAGACAAGGCCATAGCATAATATTTAAATTCATTTTTTTTCACTAATACAAAAAGAATGAGGAGGAGGAGGGAGCAACTGTGTCATATTAAAGTGTCAGATGTCAGAATAGTTCAATAGAATACCTTGTAGCAAGACATCAATACAACTTCTTAACTAGGAGAACTAAGGAAATTCAAATATCAAGTTGCTGAAATACTGGCTATGGTAACCAATCTGTCAGTCAAATTCGCCTACCTGAAGGGCAGCAAGAGGTATCCAGATATTTCTAGGTTCTTGATTTCAAAACTGAGACTATAAATAAACGCTATGCGAAAGATAGGCTTATTAGGTAGTGAAGTAGCTATAATACATTAGAAAAGGTCAATGTACTTTATGTAAAGGGAATGTGATTTGCAACATAATTCTTGCTTCTCAAATCTGCTGGAGTCCTCTGACAGAGTCAGTGGTGTGAGTGAAAGATATGTTTAGAATAGTGAGTTAAAATCTACAGCTGACTGTGAAGACCTGCAGGAAAATCTTGTGATATTAGCTGTGGAAATGGGAATGAAATGGCAGATAAAATTCAATGCCAATGAATGTAAAATAATGCATTTGGTGGGAGAAACACAATAACCCTACTACAGATGCACAATAATGAGCTCTGAAAGATCTTGTAGTCATTATAAGTAGATTTTTGAAAGCATCAGCTGAATGTTCAGAGGCAGTTAAAGTGGTAAATAGAATTTAGGAAGTATTATGAAAGTAATAAAGAACAGAAATTGTCATTGTGGCAATACGTCTGGTGAGTCGGCGTCTTCTGGATGTAATTCTGATCATCCTTGTTAAAAAAAAAGCAGCAGAAGTAGGGCAGTTTGAGAGGTAGAAGATAAATCAGATCAGAAATATGGAGATTAAAAGTACTCTTCACTTTGGAAACAAGATGGCTGATAGGAGGAATGTATAAAAGATTATGTAAAATCTCAAACAATACAAATACTATAACCAAGTAAAGTTTACCTTGTAGCAAAATTGTTAGGGAACAAGCTTAAAAGAAATTAAAGAGAAAGTCTTATAAAATACAATATAATATAGTCAGTTTTCATGGAATGATAAAGCTCAATAATAGGGCTAGAAGAAGAATTAGGAAATTAATGTATGATAAGTTTCTCAAACATCATTAGAAGGAAATGTCCAGAGAACAATCTCAAGATCAAAAAGTCCTTAACTGCTGGTTACCAACAGCTCAGGGGCTGTACCAAGAGAGGTGCAACTTTTTCGTACTTACACTCCTCTTAACCTTTCACTTGAATCATCCACTGTACAGCACTTCTGAGACCCGGTGAGGTTTGTTGGATTTGATTCAAGAGAGAATCTTGCCAGCATTTGCATTCTCATTTACTGACCTCTGTCCAAAACCATACCTCTTTGGTGAGTTCACTCCTGTAAATAAATGGTGCTCCTCATATTGATTATGTGTCAATAGACCGGAAATTTCAAAAGGCATGTAGTAATTAACCTCAAAGCTTCTGCCTGGCTTAAAATTTAAGAATAATCAGTGTCTTTTCTGCAACTAGTCAGAAGATTCTGAGTTGTAAGTGTTCCTACTGTACAAAGCATCCAGTTTGGACTACGTTTTTTAAAAATGAAATATTTGATACAAAAAGCTTTGCAATTCTTTTAAGTAGGGCTTTTGTGAAGAGAATCTGTTTTGATAGATAATTTACTGATCATCTTATCTAAAGCCTATCCTATTCCTCAGTGAGTTTTGTTTTAAATATGGGGAGAAATAAACCATTGAAAATGCACACCCTGTGTTTGTCCTATTGTCCTTGCTAAAAAAAATAAGAATATATTGAAATATTATGAATTTAACTAACCTAGTAAGATTTCATTCACTGAAAAAAAAAATAGGTTAGATAGCAACATGCATGTTAATGAAAGGAAGAATTTTTTTTGTATATGCTTGGGGTTTTCTTTCTCTAGGTCTTTTGTCTAGTATTAGATTGAGTAACTAAGTGGCTGTAACACTCTGCCTTAGAAATAGCTTTATTTAAGTGATGAGCAGGGAATTTTTTAGTTGGATTATGCCTTCCAAAGAACAGATGTATGCCTGCACATTGGAAGAAGGGGAGGTTCTTATGAAATTTTTTCTTGTTATCTCCATATTTAAATTGTCAATAATTTCAAGGAAACATAAAAACATGGCAAATGCCAACTTAAAGGTTCCATGCAGAAATTGGGGAGCAATAAATTTCATTGATGATGACAAGAAATTGCGGAAAGTAACTCAATCATTTACTCTCAGGGTACAGGGAAACAAAATGTATTTTAATCCTACCAAGCATGTGGTTGCATATCAGGGACAGAGGAGCAAAGTAGTTCTCTGCAGAGCAGTGACTGTAACCCAGTTCACAGGAAAAGAAAAAAATTTTTGAATACAGCAAGAAGGAGGGAGGGACAAGATTTCTTACATTTTCTTACGTGTAAACTAACCATTCATGCTCATACTCCCCACAAAGGTCAATGTGATTTTTGATTATTGAAATAGGAGAGTTTCCAAAATAGAGACACTTCTATGCTACTGTAACATTTATTGGAAAAATTCACAGTATATTTTAGTAACATCTTTAATGGTAAACAAAGGTCCATGTTTTTTAATCTTTGTGTAGATAATTATTGAGACTGGATGATGTAGAATTGTGCAGTCTTAGCCAGAAACAAATTATGGGCAGGAATAATTTTTTTCTTTTGGTAAATTTATACTTTACATATAATTATATATGTCATAATTTATAGAGATCATATTCACAGACCCCTTCTAAAGAGGTTAGGTTGACATGGATTTATTAATACATTTTTTAAAAATACATTATCTCCTCTTGTTTTCATGATATGTATTTCTTTTTTAGATTGTTTTTATCATGCTATGAAATGATAAAATATTACTGAAACATAAATACATGTATTTCTGGGAACATGAATATTGAAAAAGTAAATTTATGCTATTAAATTTAGGCTATTAAAAGGATGGACCAGAAATTGTTTATTAGCTTGATAGCATTAACGCAATTTTTCCTAATTTCCATTTTTTTGCTATTGTGCTGCCTTACATATCTATGTATTTTGTCTTTTCAGCATCAGTCATCACTAAAACTTAATGATATTGGTGAAGTAAATACTCTGCTGCAAACTTTGCTCTGAGGGAGTCTCATCAGTGACAGATGTTGATAGAGAAGTGCATGCTGTGACTCTCCTAGCAGTACTACCTAGCTATGTTTCCTTTAGTTTGCTTTTTACTTGAGCTCAGATGCTCTTCAAACCAGCTTTCTTACCTTACCTGTAAAGATTTCAATTTTATCTGGAACAAAAGTAGCAATTCAATCAATTTGACTGCAGTATTCTAAACTAGTGTCATCTCCTTATTGCCTTTGGATAATGAAAGCTTCCAGATATGAAATCTCCAATTCTGTGAAGAAATGAACTCCTTAAGTTATTGGTGTCACTTTAGATTCCCAAATCCACAAAATGATAATATAATATAAAATGTCTGAATTTAGCAACTGAGTATCACAAATCACAGCTACTTAAAGTGTACCTGATCAGTGTGTTTGAGACTTCATTTGCTGAAGAGAGCTGATTTTGCCAAGCTAGGTAAAATAGACAATAAAGAGATTCTTAGGATAATCAACTGTAGTGCAGGAAAAAACTGATCGTTACCATTTTTTCGTATATGTTCACAGTCACAAGCTCAACTGGTACTAAATGAACTACATCCTTTGTCTGATAAAAAAGGAAGAGTTGAAAAAAAGGTAAAAATATGTCATCTACAATTTGTATTACCACATGTTATTTACCAAAATCAAATCATGAGCATTTTTGGCTTGCTGCTGTCCTCTAAGGCAGCAATGCTGAGTCAGAATCAGTAGAATCTTCCTGTTGTTATTGTTTTTTATGTCTTTGGAAAAAGATAATCTACTAGCAGTTGAATTCTATATGATCTATATACAGCTAATAGCTGTTCTGTTCTCATTTATTCCCCTGTGCCCATTCTATGGCTCTTGCTAATTAAAATGAAGTTCTGGAATAAATAACACATCTGAAGACTAAAGGACTTTCTATAGTTAGAAATTAATCCTATTTTACTCATTGTGCTGAATATGTTTTCCCCAAAAAATTTCAAATTCTAAGAACAAACCAAGATCTCATTCTGAGACCTTCAGTGTTTACTAATGTAATTTTAAAGCTACAAGCATATGAAAATAGTTAAAGACAGACCCTTTGTGTCATGCAGTTTCCAGGACTGATTTTGAGGCTTTCCCTGAATAATTGAACCAGTGAAGGTGATGCCTTTGGGGTTCTTTGTGGATATTTCCACAACAGATTAGACATAAATGTAAATAATAATAATAGCAATGCTAATGCTTGGATTAAAACTCTCAATTCATTGTTAAATAAAAAAAAAATTAAATATCACTTTTAAATACAATTAAAATGTCAACAAGCAGTGAAAAAGTAAGAAGCTGGCTGAAGCTATTATGTTTCAATATAGATAAAATAAGGAAATATTTGTATTTTGCATGTTGATAACTCATTGAATATTTATCCAATGTTAAGTACAGAAGATGAGGTTTCTGGGTTGCCTGGATACACTGTGATTGTTCTCAGTGATGATCCAATGGGTTTCAGATTATTATAAAAAAAAAATCAGGAAATTATATGTTTCATTTTTGAAATATTGGTCACACAAACATACGCCTGCTTACCTCCAGTAGATTCAGGCTTAAAGACAACAAAAGATTTACTTCCTTTTTGATGCTACTTTTATTTATTTTTTCCTGCTTGTCTCTTTTTATTTAAAGTCAGTAAAGCTTAGCCTCAAATGCTCTAAAAGTTTCTGTTACCCCTTAGCTATCTCATTTTGAGGTTCTGATGAAGATACATGACAGATTCAATGCACATTCCTGATGCAGTTTAAGTTACCTAATTCCAAGCCCCATTGCAATCGTTCAAGAAAATTACATTTTCAGGAAAAAAAAAAACACCAAGAAATTCCCCATTCCCGTTCTTTATTTGGAGTACATGCACCCTATAAATGGCTGTATGACCATAGGTTATGAGGTGGCACAAAACTTTCTGTCTGCTTGGGGCAGTGGTTTGCTAAAGGCCACAGGAAGAACCTGCCCACTAACTGGAAAACCTCCCAAACCAATTTCACAGGAAATTTGCAGGGCCTGATTCTCTGGATCTGATCACAAAACATATGCCTAAATTCTGTGAACAGACAGATTTGGCAGGTATTCTCAAGTGTAAGTACAGCACGCACCAAATAGCATACAAAGTGATTGTACAGAAGACTTCATTAAGGTACACAGTGGGTTTTCTCTCAGGAAATGGCAGCCAGACAGAGCACCACTGATACTACCACTGTTTTATCTAATTACATCACTAACCCAAGCCAAAAAGGCCACAATTCGTTCTCTTCAACTGTCAGGAGGGATTAAAATTTGCACCTAATAACGCTTCTATGGGTGCTTCTTCATTATTTTCTTATTTTGGATTGGGGGTATGCTTTTGAAGAGCCTTTCCTTGTGTCTCCATATAGAGCCCTCTGGACAATGGTAACAGCATTGTCATTCCATTTGGCTCCTTTGAAAGTCCTGAAGTGTTTTCTCTTTTGCCCCTTTGGGTGGTGAGAGGCTAGAAGATGTATTCCAAGAGTACTTTTCTTCCCTCCAATTACTGATGGGCATTCAGTCCTTCAGGGCCAGGCTACAGCTGAAACGCATGTATTGTGCATGTCAGTCCTCAGCTTAGTTCCCATCTCCTGCTGCTGCTGCTGGGCTGTACTATATAGTGCAGCCACAGCCTGAGAGGTTTTCAGGCACCTCATTGCACATGACCTGAAATTGTTTAGTGTCACAGTGAAGAACTGAGAACTTATTTTACTGGAGACACACAAGTGTGTGCACACAAGTCTTTAAGGTAATGGTGAGTGTACTTCAAATACTTCAAACGACGCTGAGATCTCTTTATAAGAGAATTTTCTATTTTTAAAGTGGCAATCTAACTGCAGGGTGGGTTAACTTCTGAATACTTTCTGATCCAGCAGAAACTGTCATGCTCATGGACTTTCATGTAAACTACTGCTTTCTATTGCTTGAGCTTTCTTTATATCAGATAAACAGCAGAATTAACATCTCCAATAATGTCTCTTTAAGAGAGGAATGGTTATTAAATACAATAAATGACAAACTAGTATTAAAGTTGTTGCAATGGTCTTGGGGTGATCATAAGAAACATTTACATAAAACTACAAAATAGACTGTTTTCAGGAACACGCAGAGATAGTACTTAATTCCCAATGCAGCAGCATAGTTTGGATTTTTTATAACTTTTCTCGTCTTTGAAATCAAGAGTATCCCTTTCTAAATGTAGAACATAATTAGGAGAGACAAAATACAAAATATGAATAAGACCTTCCTTCACACCAGAATAGAATACTTTGTGATTTCATCGGATAGAATAGAATAGAATAGAACAGAATAGAATAGAACAGGATAGAATAGAACAGAACAGAACAGAATGGACAGAATGGACTGTTTCAGTTGGAAAGAATCTACAAATATCATCTAGTCCAACAGCCTGACCACTTCAGGTCTGATCAGAAGATAAAGCATATTTTCAAGTGTGCTGTCCAAATACCTCTTAAACACTGACAGGATTGAGACGTAGACCACCTGTCTAGAAAGCCTGTTCCAGTGTTTGGACACCTTCTTGGTAAAGAAATACTTCCTTATGTCCAGTCTAAACCTCCACTGGTGCAACTTTGAACCATTCCCATACTGGATATCACTGGATACCAGAAAGAAGAGCTCAGCCCTTTGCCCTCCACCACATCCCTTCTTTGGGAAGCTGTAGAGAGCAATGAGGTCACCCCTCAGCTTCCTTTTCTCTGAACTTAACAAGCCCAAAGTCCTCACCCTTTCCTCACAGCACAGGTCTTCCAGTCATTTCACCAGCTTTGTTGCTCTTCTCCAGACTACCTCATTCTTCTTAAACTGTGGGGCCCAGAACTGCACACAGTACTCCAGGTAGGCTGCACCAGTGATGAATACAGTGGGACAATCATCCCTATATTGTGCTTTTAAGGAGATAAAAATTTCTCAGACCATTTTCTTCATCATGGAACTTACTTGCCCTGACCTGTTTCAGTGAAAAATGCTGAAATAAAATATGCAGAATAAGCAATTCAATAGAGGTTATAGATAATCATAAAGAGGAAATTGGAAAAAAGTGTGATGGATAAGAGATAGGGCAGATGCACATGTATCAATCTGCTAAACTTATATGCTGTTGTGTAAGCTCCCAGCATCCAATAAATATTTCTATTCACTGATAGAAAAAGTAAAAACTTGATTCACAGCACCATTCTACCTTAAGAAAGTACTACCACTCAGAACGGCTTTTTGATTTAATTACAGTCAGATCAGTGAAAAATAGATTGAAAAATCACAGACATAGGTATAAAAGTTCTTTCGCTATGTTTACTCTCTGCAGTACAGAGAGTTATTGCTTAGGTTTAACTGATGATTAATTGATGAATCAATATTTCCTCCAGACTGCTCTTGCATCTTTGTGATGATAGGAATAACAAAGTTCTGATACAACAATTGGAACATCTAATCACTGTGCATTTCATAGCATTGGGTCAAATATTACTTGCATAGTCATACTACTATGGTAAGTAGGAGAAAGTAATGAGTATTAATAATTAAAACATAATATCAAACTGTTCTACTTACATTCCTGCAAGAGGAGGAGGATCAGATCAGAGTCTGACTTGAAAAGAATAACTGAAGTAGGAATGGCAGGAACTCTTTCTATTTGAGGTTTTTCTTTCTGAAAGTAAATTGACATCTACTGATGTGATCTAAATCACATCCAGCTTGTATGTGGTCTCCATGGCTGACCAAGCCAGCATACTGTAAACTTCCTTGCTACAGACTACTTGACAGAATAAAGGTCACTTCTGGGATTGCTTTCTGACATGCTAAATCATTCTCAATACTGCAATCACTTAGGTAAAAGCTTTTATCCTGTCTGAGTCTTCAGTTCCAGCCTTAAAAGTAGGCATTTATACATACGTATCTTCATCTGTTTATCAGAAAAACAAGACCTCCTGTCTCCAGAACATGCAAGTATTCAAATTAAACGCATTATTAAAACAAAATATTACATTAAAAATTTTTACGGTTGTATATATTAATTGATTAAACATTTAATCTTCATAAAAGTCATTTAGAGACATACTTTCTCCAGTAAGGAAAACAATTGAAAATGTAAGTCTTTAAATTAAATTTAGGCTTTTCAAAGAAACCCCCTTTTTTAGATCATGGCAAGAAAACAGTGACTGATCAAACTATTCTACATGAATGTGTGCAGTTCAATGAAGATGCAGATGCTCTCTAAATTAGAAATACTGTTTTTTCTTGTAGCTGAAGCCTCCCTGACTACCCCCTGCAACATCCTCCAAATGAAATGTTAATTTAAAAAATTATGTAACAAGGCAGTAATATTTTCATTGGCTATTTTATTATTATCACAATTGGGACATATAAAGGAGAGAAGAGAGAAGACACTGTAGTTTCATCTGTGTAATGCAAGGGAAGTCCAAGTGGTGGAGACCTTGTTAATTATTGGGTTATATTTTACATCCAGAAAAACCCTCTATCAACAGACCATTAATGGAATAAAGTGTCATATCCAACAGTTAGAAAATATAAGTGGTTTTCTGCTTATGCACCAATCTGATAATTACTCCATGCACTTGAGGTAAGAGAATTTGAAATACCTTGAATGTTTCAAAATAATGCAAATACTTCTTAATAAGATGCAGTGCTTGACTTAAGTCTGTGAAACTACTTAAAAGGTAAGAGATGTTGAACTGCACTTAACTGATGAAAACCAGTGGTAAACAAAATTCAGATCATGCAAGTAAAAGTACACCCTCTAGACCACCAAACCACAGGTGCTCAGAAGATCTCACATCAGATCTCACATATCTATTTGTCGTGTGTGATACATTGCTAATGGTCTTTCTAATGGTCACACTGCCAATCAAACCAACATCATGGACCTGATCAGGGTGGACTTTCAAGTGATACAAGTCTATTTTAAGCTGCAGATAAAGAAAATTATTATAATGGTCACTTCTGATCCTGAAACCCATGAATCTTTTGTCATGTCACAGTTAAAAACAGAAGGGTGGGAAGCTGTCTCTTTGGATATTCTATTTTGCCTAAAATTATGATTTCTGGACACCTTCTAATGTTCTCAAGCAAGTTTTGAATCTCATGGCTGATAATGGTTTGTGTCTAGTATTTAATGGTTTTATTTCTCACTGAGGATAATTTTAAGAAGTGGAGTATTCGCCACCTTTCTCCTATCTCTTAATTCTCTTTGTTTTTGTTATTCCCTTTGTTTCCTTATTCTCCTCTTCTCACCTTCATTTGGCGAAGTGACAGGAGAAATAAGCCAAGGAAGTGCAATTTTTGCTTTGCTCTGAAGCCAGGGAGGTTTGTGTTCATCCTAATGTCCCCTGGTGATGAGTTGCCAAGCCTGGGCGCTTGCTGCTGAGCAAGGCATCTTCAGCTCCTAGGGATTTCACTCTCATGATTGACAGCTTCATCACCCCTAAGGAAAGTAGCTGTCAGGGCATAGCTTTGTTGCAAAAAATACCAATAACCCCAAAACCAATAAGACAAATAAAACTGTACTTTCTAGTATGTCTGAAGGTAGTACCTTCAGGTGGCTCTAGGATAACACATATTCATGCAGAATAAAAACCAGTGCCTGCTCTTATAGCACATTTTTCCTGGAACATATATAATGGAAATAAATGCTTTTTGTGAGACTTTTTTTTTTTAAATCAATTAAATATATTATTATGAAGAGATATCTGGAAGAGATATCTACTTATATGGGCCAAATTCTTGACTAAGACAATGCTATTTTTACATCTTCATTTCCTGAGTGCTGCTGCACCTCCAAGCCAAAAGCAGGAAATCTGTAAAACTAAGTCTAGGGCTCAGTTCTTAAATTCACATTTTAGACCCTAGTGAAGAGCCACTTGGGGAGTTTGTTTGAAACTTTGACTTGGTAGAAATGTTATACTTTTGTGACTCAGAATAATCCTTCAGTCATCCAAATTTGGGCATGAGCATCCTTCCTCAGAACTTTTGTTTAGCTATGAATTTGTTTAGCTGGTTTGGGGGGACTTAAAATTTCATCGTGCAAGTTGCTTCAGTTGTCACTAAAGTGATTAGGTACGACTGGGTACGATTTAGAATCTGTTCCCTAGTTGGCATGTTAAAGCCAAAATAATTAGGATTGAACCGAGCAAACCCCCTCCTCTCCCAACCTTTACTGCTGCAAATAGCTAAGGAAACCGCTTGATACGCTCAATTTTTTATAACTCCTATTATTTCAAACAAATCAGCACTTAGTGTTTTCAGGGCCATTTGCCTTTGTTTAAACATCTTTGTTGCGTCTTGTAACAGAAATTTTTTAATGCTCAATTCCCAGTGCCACATCCCTCGCCATTTCAAACAATTATTTCAAGGATGGCAGTTGTAGCAAATATTTTCTCCGGCAGCAGCAGCGGCAGCAGCAGCTGGCTCCTTGGCAGGCGCGGCAGCAGCTGCGGGGCCGGGGCTGCCCGCACCGCTGGGGCTGCGATGCAGCAGCAATGCTGATGCCGGCTGCTTCTGCAGGAGACTTTGCGCACTTGTCTCTGTTTCGGTGCAAAAGGCCGCAACGTCCCACCAGAAGATTTTTTTTTTTTTTTTTTTCAGTTGGGGCAATAAAAGTGGGGTCACTGACAGGTTGTCATCTTCTCCTTCCAGAGTCCCAGCCTTGAAGACTTCCCCTCCTTGAATATGAAACTTTATTTGCTCAGTAGGCAGGCAGGCTGTCTGCCAAGTGGGGGGAAAAAAAAGTTGGTTTTGCGCACTCTCACACATGACCCATGTATTTGTGACTAGGTTTTCAATGATGCCCCGAGGAGCCCTGATGCCTGAGATTCACTGCCACCTGGAGGAGTCAAGGTAATCTGGAAGAGTCTCTACCTCCAGCGTTTTACCTCTTCAGAATGGCTTTCAGATTAATTTGGCGCCACTGTCAGAGAAATTAGACTGGAAGCAAGGCCTAAATATAAGTAAAGTTGTATGTGTGTGTGTGTGTGTGTGTGTTTTTAAATCATGACTTATTAAAGAAACAGAGAATTTATATAAATAAAATATTACTTCCCTTCTCAGTAAACCGTGTCCACATTGCCTTACTACCTTTAAGCATGAAATGCAAACACAGTTGGAATTTTTTTTTCTCCACTTTCTTAATTTTAAAATAGGGCTATTTATTTAATATTATAAATAATATTCATGGGATATATAAAAAGATAATATTTTCAAAACTGTGACATTTTTGTTTACTTAGTGATTTTCAAGTTCAATCAGCTTTAGTGAGAGCTAATGCTCTGTTGTATTCTTGAACATTCAGAATTCAATATGAACCCTCTGGCTACCTAATATTGTGAAAAAAATAATAGTGTTTTCTAGGATGATGACAGTCCAAAAAAAATATTCCCTCAGTATTCAAGAGATATTGAAAGTAGTGGGTCACATCTAAGAAAAAATGTCTTCTTATTATCTCTGATATTTTGCCAATTAAATGCACATTCTGTTCTGATGGTATAAGGTTGTGTATCCACTACTAAAGTGCTTTTTAAAGAATATATTAACTTAGTAAATATTACTGAGTTCCAAGGGCAGTGTATAATTCAAATCATGGACTGGAGCCACACTGATTCTTAGTTTTAAGTAAGATTTTTAAACATACAGTGTTAATTATTTAGCTCTATCACCAACAAATAGTTTACATGGGAAAGTGCAGATGCCTCCAGCCAGGCACACTGGAAGGCAGCTCAGATGAGCTGTGCAGTGATTTGGCCAAAATCCATCTGAGGTCTGTACACCTCTTCAAATAAACCTTTTAAGTGGCACAGTATAAAAAGTCTGTCTCTGGCTTATATCCCTTGTCACATGTAAGGTGCTGATGGGAAGGAAGGTAGAAATGAATTTCAGTGCACACCTGCAGGCTCCTGTTTTGCCGTGGGTGTTGTCTGAGCCGCGGTCTGGGGCAGGTCCCTGCACGTTGAAGGCGCTCCAAGGTGCTGCCACAGGCTTGGTCAGCCTGGTCCACCCACACATTCCTGCCTCCAGCACATACCCCAGGGCACATGAGGCCTTGCAAAACTTGTGGAGCTACACAACTTGCAGGATTAAACCACACCAGTCTCTAAGCGGGCTCTGACTCATATAAGAACAAATGGTAGCATCTCCCGCACTCCCTTTCTTCTGACTGCACAAGATAAATCTGTTAAGGGAACTAAGTCTTTGAACTGATGGTGCTTTTAGGCATTTCATTCCTAAATAGTCAGCAAATGTAGCACTGAAGAAGATCATTTTCAAGGATAAAAAGAGGTTATTTGACCTAAGACAAAAATCAAAAACACTCACCATTTTCTCACTTAAAAAAACCAAAAAACCCCTGTCTTGCAAAACAAAGTTTACATGAAAGTAAGATAAATATATTTTGCTGTTATATTTTTTATAGAATTAATCAACAGGCCCTTTAGAAAATATTAGTATTTTATTTTAAATTCCTCCAGCCTAATCTACCTTAATATTTTATTTTATTTTAGAACTATGTGGTCTGATAAATTTTCATTTTGGTGATAAGAAGCATAACTGTTGAAGCATGACTATGACTATTATGGTCTTCATCATGACACCTAACTTCCGACTTGACTGGAAAATTTGAAACAAGTTGATAGAAAAAACATTTTCAAGAATCAATGGACTAAAATGTCTTAAAGGTTTTCTAAAATTGGATAATGAATATTCAGTTTTGAAATTCTTCTTAAACAACTAAATTTATAATCTGGATTTAAAAATTGCTGAGCACACTCTCAGTTCAGAAGAAAGTTTTTTAAAAATATACCCTGGTAAATTAAAGCAACCCTCCATCCCTTAATTAAGGCTTATTTTCCTGCTATATTTTCTATTAGGATTTTTAACAGAGATTGTTGAAATCTTTATGACTAGGACGACAACTATAATGTCTTCTCCATGGTAATAGGCCTTTTTTGCTTGATTTTTCACCTAAAATAATTCCTCTCAAGATCTTTCCTTCTTTACCCATTAATTATTACTTCATATATTTTTGTCATATTTTGGCAATATTTTTCTTTTAATTTCCCATATTATGAGCTTTCTCTTCCTCATTTCTTACTGGCAAGATTTCTGGTGTTTTTCTCCTTTACTCTAGGCTTCTGAATTTTGTTTGTTTCATACATTTTTAATATCTTATTGGATTTACTTCTCCACTCCTTTCCTTTTCAAATATTTTCATGTATTTACTTTCTTTCCCATATTAATCTTCCCCTCATTCTCTGAAGCTGTCCCTACTTGTTATGCTTTATCTTGGAGAATTGGGAACTCTTGCAATTTGCCTTTAGGGGGTATGTCATGATGGTAGAAAGAGTAGAGTTGTATTTAAGGCTAGTTGAATCAATTCTACTTAATTCTGATGAATAGGCAGTGGAAGGACTGTCCCTGATCAGCTGGAGCTGGGGGGCTGACCCTGCTCCCTTTCTATCCCTGGAAACCGTTAATGATTGCGTGTTTTAAGCAGACATTCTCATCTTGAGTCACAGGGGAAGAAAGCTGTAGCACAGAGTGCCTTCAAAAAATTTAAATAAAAGATGAAAAAAAAAAAAGCTGTAGTGAAGGAGCCTCCAATCAATTCCCTCTGCTCACCTGCTGATGTAGATATTTTGCATCAGACAGAAGAAAACATCAAGGGACTGGGGAGTTTCTTGAGGTCAGACTTTCTACCCATAGATTCGATAACATTGGGAACTGAGGGGTTAAGAGGTGAGGGTTTTTTCTTTCCTTTGAGGGAGAATAAAAAGCATGTGCAAAAAAGTAGAATGTTGTCACCTAAAGCTAAATTTCGAAGAATACTAGACTTAATTGATCTTTCGAAATTTTCTAAGGGAGCTTAGATAACCACAGGCAGTTCTTTGGCTTACTAATTTTTCCTCTTAATGGGGGAACATTGTTAAAGTACACAGGCAGGGGATGCTGGCCTGAGGTTTACTGAACAGAAAAAGAGAAACTACTGAACAGAAATTGTTGGACATAACAAATAACAAAGGAAGAATCTGAAAAAAGGCACAGAACGTGAGGAGAGACTAGCTTTTACAGACTGGTAGGGTGAAGTTCTGAGAAAAAATGGCAAGTCTACACATAATTAGAGAGAAGCATCGAGAACCCTTTGAGGAGTGCCACCTCGTGTTGCCAGCAGTGCCCAGGTGATCTGAAGGACTAGTTACTACCTGTAAAATAGGGAATCCCTATCAGCTGTGTTTTCAGATTAAGCTTAATGCAACATAGCTGGGTCTTTCTTTTATATTTAAGTCAGTGTCATAAATAATAAACTCCTCTTTACTCAGCGGGTTTGTTCTCTCAAATTCCAGTTAATTTGTGTGTCTTGAAAGATAGGCATGCTGATTTAAAAAAAAAAATAAGGTAGGAAAAATATTGGCTGCATAGATGCCTGTAGTTCTCATGTATTGAATGAAGTGTTCATAAACTGGAGCTTGTGACATCAAAGATGTTCTTCTTGGGCTCGGTGTAATATTGGGCCAGAAAGTAAGATTTGCCAGGAAGATAAATCTAACTTAAAATAGGGAAAGTTATCAATAGCAGTTTATAAACTTCAATATTTTTATATATTATGAATGGTCTAGTAAAAGGCGTCCCTCCTGTCCCATAGAAGGGGAGTTGAAACTCGATGATTATTAAGGTCTCTTCCAACCTGAGGAATCATATGATTCTATAACTCTATGAATCTAACAAATTTTATATTTATTCATGTGTTTTTGTAATGGGTTATGTATCTCAAAGCTGCTGATTTACAGGCTCTCTCTCTTGAGTACAGCTCAGCTCCATGAATGGAGGTATTGCAAAGCCATTGTATGGCCTGTGTTTCATATAAGGCCTATCTGAAGCCCCAATAAATCAGCAGTCATGAAACTTCTCCATCTCTAATTTATGCAAACTCCAATCTGGACCTTCTGAATTATATGGTTTTCTAATGACTTCAACTGTTCATTTAGTTTGTGGAATCCAGTCAGTTTTAATACATCTCTGCAATCGTGAGTGCATCCAACACCACTGATTCATTTAAGACCACTTGATTATAATACATTCCATAATTTCCATGGCTACAGAAAATGTCAAGATTTTTTTCTTTAATCTTGATTCAAAATTTGGAATGTTATCAGAAGAATGTTTGTATTTCCTAGGCTTCTAATTAGCCTGATGTTAAAGCACAGCAAATGTCTTGAACTCACCTCATTAGGAATTGTCCCAGGTTACGATGTAAATATGTGCC
>VXBQ01015845.1:110-27152 GCA_013400175.1 Phainopepla nitens
GGTGGTCAGGCTTTGGAAGGAGAGCCTAGGGAAGCAGTGGAGTCACCATCCCTTGATGTGTTCAAGAAATGACTATGTGGCACTTAGTGCCATGGTGTTCAGTCAAAGGTTGGACAGAGGGAACTTGGAATTTTTTTCTAACATTACAGATTCTATGGTTCTATGCTGTACGCACAAAAAAAAAGGAAGACATGCACACCACAGAACAAGATTTCAGTCTAAAATATCTTCAGTTATACACACCTCAAATAGTCGCTTTATTATCTTGTATTACAAGTTTTCTGATTAGATTTAAGATTAGAAAAATTAAACTGGTTTCTTTAAACTTCATTTTAAATTTCACTATTTACGTTTCTTTCCAGATTTCAAAATTTCTGGTTAAATTAAAGTGCTTTCACAAACAGTAAAGGCTAAAGGAGAATGTAGCTTCAGCTTAAAAATTCCCACAAACAGAACTGGTTTTGAAGAGCAATAAATACATTAAGCTGCAAATAAAACCGACTATTGAGAGGAATATACATTGCTGGAAGTATAATACCTACTATCAAAATAATAACTATAAATTTAATCTGAATGGCAGCTTAATGTATTATCTGATCTAATAGTGATTCCTTTCTCATCACCTTTCTGAGAGTCTCCTAAAGAAATAACCACAGGAAATATTTCCTTTCACATCAATTTTCTGCTTACTTACCAATTTTGCTGCTTTACCATAATCAATCCATCGAATGCTGGCAAAGTTTGTTGACTCTGCACAGTTAAATCCATGGTTAAACCCTGCATGATATCCATATGGGAAAGTGATCATAAATTCCCCTGCCTCTTGGGTAACCTGTAACAATAGAAAAAAAGGCCAAAATAAATAAACTTTAAAAAAACCTCAAAATGAGCCACATTACAAAGCATTTCTAGTCCTGTAGCAATGAAAGCTCCATATGCTTTTATAACTAACTGAAACAAAGAATTTTTCTTACCTTGCACAGAGATGAGATTTAATACAAAAACAGTGTATTTGAGACAATGGTCTTACTCTAAAATACATAGCTAGGTGCAATACTTAGCAAATTCAGAAAGAATTCAAAGGTGTTAATCTTGGAGCAGAGGTTTATTGGTAATAAAACCTGGAAGTGACCAGGAAAGAGAGTATGAAGAATATATAATTCTTACTGGCTGAGAGGAAGCAAAGACAGGCTGAATCAAAATACCCAGTTGCCATGCCGAAATGTTGCACAGAATGCCTCAAGATCAAGCTATTAAAACATGAGTTCTAAGCTGCCACTGTCCTTCCCCTCTTGAGGCAAAATTTTAGAGAGCAGAAATACTCTGGCACAACTGGTAACAAGAATTCCAAATAACTAAAGGACAAGTGAAATGGAAGGAGATTCTTAAAGATGGAAAGCTTGACTACAGTTTAACTCTGACATTGTTTCAGAGATTGAGCAAGGCTCATTTCAAAGGAGTACAACCAAAAGAAAATGTGATCACTGAATCAACAAGATATTATAGAAAGCAGAATTTTATAAACAACAGGAAAAAGCCTACCTGAAACTCACTGCACAGGAATTATATTTTGTATATACAAAAATAACCCAAATTCCAACTAGTTTTAAGAGACAATTTTTAGAGTAAACTACCAAAAACAATGTGTGGTAACATAAACAAATCACTAGTCAGGTTATTCTCGTTCAAGAGAGAAATCTTATCTTCCTACACTAGCATGGACTGCTGCTCTTCTACAGGGAGAAAAGAAGAGACAGCACTTCTTGTCAGTCTCTAATATTCTCTCCATACAGTGACAGCTTTAATCTCTTAAAGTCAGACCACCAGAGACTTTATCAAGGACAGGCTAGTCAGAGACTTGAAACAGCACACTGTCTTCTGAATTATCTGATAAGAGTTAATGAATAAAGTAGATTATACACAAGTAAATAGTTAATAGAGATTCTCCATGCTCTGTTTGATACATATTTTACGTGAAACACACATCACACAACAGACCCATTAAAAGGCAAACAGATCCATTTAAATGAAGCAAATAATCTGAGCAGAGACTGATGATTATTCAACATATGCATTTGTTGATTAGAGGAAAATAAGGAGACTTCTCAGAGTCTAAATAGGTTGTTTTCCATGTGCGGCAATGCTCTGCATAAGCAATACAGTAAGAAATTTGGAAGGACAAATATGACTCTCTTTAGGGGCATACTCTTATGACTTAAAAATCACAAAAAGTAAGGGTTAAATTTTAAACAGTCACCAAAATTAAAACTTACAGCTTCAAACATCTTTCTTTTTAATGTCATGTCCTAAATCCCAGCTTTCTACTGGTATAGCTGTCTTACATTCAATTTCCGCTTTTACAATCACCTTCAAAATTGCTATTTTATCGTTTTATAAATTCTTTTTGTGCTTTTTTGCCCCGTGCAAGAACACACAGGGTTAGGACTTCAAAGAGGTCTATTTCTGATTGTATTAAGGGATGAAGTAAAGAGAGGAAAACAAGAAAAATAGCCAACAAGGCTAGAGAAAAATACTGGACCTTACAGTTTTTTGCATGGTTAAATTTTTTGTGGACTCATATTTAGTATATACATGCAAATGCATACAGTTGCATACATTGTAATTGTTAGTGTAGTACTTCAACAATCGCTGTGGGAATGTTTAAGAAAGATTATTCTCAATGCTAACGATTCCAAAATTTATCTCAATACACCCTCCCACTGCTGACAGTTTAGCAGGTGTTCTATTGCAACAAGCAGCAGTTCAGCTGCCACCTGGTAGGCGTAGGCTGACTTATCAGCATTCAGCACATTTCCACTCCTATCACTTTGAGCCATGAGAGATCACAGCCTGGTTCTCTCTATTCACTTTCTCACTGAATCCCATTAATTACAATTACACTTGGGTACAGTCTGCTTCCTCCGAAGACTAGGTGATAGAACCAAACTTAAATATTTAACTGTTTGTAGCACTTCCACCCACTCCTTTTTAGAGGATTATTATCCCCTAAATTAGAATACAGGATAATCAAGACACCAAAATACAAAGATTAACTCCCTTACCCCACCTCAAATGTATCATATTGAAAATAAGCATGCTGGTGTTCTACAGTATGCTACTTTAAATGCCAACCACTGAAAATGATACTGTTCAGAGTAATGTTCTGTAAATCCAAAACTATAAATCTGGTTATAAAACCATCCAGCTTGGAAAGTTTCACCTGACATTTCATGATAAAGCACAATGCTATAAAGGGAATCACTATATTTACCTATATACTACAAAAACTGAACTCAGCAGCTACATTTCCATATGATAATAAATCATTCAGAAAACAAACTACTTATTTTATGAGTAATTTATTCAAAAAAGCTTGCTTTCCAAGGCAGGAAGTATCATTCTAAATCTCTGCATTTCCTCCATTTTACACATAGGTTGACTTAAGCATGAAAAGTGAAGTGATGTTCCAAAAAGGCATAAAACACATCTGTGTATTCACCCCACCTGTGCTGCCAACAGGACTGATAACACAGAGGTGTCCCGGCTCTTGCTGGGCACGTCTTACACAGCATCAGGGCCTTTTCCGCTCCCCACATCGTGCCACCCGTGAGGAGGACGGGGGTGCACAAGAAGTTGGGAGAGGAAACAGACAGGACAGCTGAGCCCATGCTATCCTGCTCAGTGCATAAAGCAGTGAGAAAAAGAAGGCAGGGCAATTGTTTGGAGTGGTGACATTTGTCCTGCCAAGTCACCATTATATGTGACAGGGCTGTGTTTTCCTGGGAATGGCTGAACACCTGCCTGCCCACGAGAAGCAGTGAATGAACTCTTCGTTTTGCTTGGCTTGTGTGCACAGCTTTCCCTTTCCCTATTACACTGATTCTGTCTCCAACTATGAGTTTTCTACCTTTTATCCTTCCAGTTCTCACCACATCCCAACCAAGGGGGAGTGGGCAAGCACCTGTCTGGTGTTCAGCTTCCAGCTGGGCAAAAATATACATGAATTTGTTTTGTTTTGGTTTTTTTGGGGTTCTGTGGGGTTTTTTTTGGTAGGGTTTTTTTTTTTCTGTTAGAAAATCATCAACTAAACCACAGGAAGCACTGGATTATCCTATATTTTAGACCAGGGAACATGTTAAGCACAGTTTGTATACACATGCCCACAGTATACCAATAAATAAATAGCACAAACACAAAAACAGAAAAACAATAATAAGCAAGTTGTGTGGCAAAGATAGTTTACATGACCATACTGCAGTGGGAATAAACTGACAGAAAGGAATAAACTGACTGGTTCCTCTGAACGACTTAAAACAATCTGTGCAATGGGAAACCAGGAATCATAGCCCCTTTGAAAATGATCAAAAGGCTTTTGAAAACTCAGTGTTAAGATAAACAAATATTCAGTCAGGGAACCTGCTGACTCAAGTCTTCTAAGTAGGTTTACAGAGCTCCAAAATTTAGAACTTTAGATTTTACGAAATGTATAGAATAAGTACATTCAAAAAAAAAAGCAATGTATTGAAAATATTTTATTAGCAGAGACCTACATGAAGTGCAAAGTGGAAAACAATACAGAAAATCTTGCAGAAAGCAGAAGAAACTGAATACTTCAGATGTTTTTAAAAGCGGCTATTCAATTCTTCCACAAAGAAGAAAGACAGCCATTCTTCTCAGTTTCTGTTTGCATAATGTTCTTTCCAAATGTTTATTCTGCCACTAGCTAACAGTCAAAAATAAATCATTCATTCTTTTCCTATTATGTTATAGCTTTAAAAATATATTTTCAATTAAGTAACAGTTCTTTTGGCTTTATTCTACTTTAAATCTTTCAGATCCCTATAATGATAACATTATATTTAATTGCATTAGAAAAGCATCATACAGACATAAAGAAATTAAATATTTGTGTTAAAATATCAGGTATATAACTTAACAGAGTGAGTTAAAAAGTGTTTCAGTCAACAGAAAATCACATCCAAGCTACCATGAAAATAAATTAAAAAGCAGAAATTTTGGTAATGCCTTAGGAAAAAAAATCACAGAAATGCTATAATGGCTACAAGTGTTTAATGCCGGAAAATTCCCTGCTAAAACTATCAGAAGTTTTAACACATTATTTTCATGCAGCTATTAACTAAAAAAAAAAGCCTCACCTTTACTATAACAATGGTTATACTAAACCCAATCCAATTCAATTTATGAAAGTAGAGTTTTAAAAGAAACATTAATGTACCTTGTCAAAAGGAATTCCATACTTTTTCAATATCGAGGGAGAAATCAGAGTCATCTTGTGGCGAAGAAAAGCATCACATCCTTGAGAGCTGCTCGGAAAGAACCCTAATAAGGCAAGGAAAAAAAAACCTGTACATCTATTCATTAAATCAGATAGGAGATCTCTGTAATATTTTTTAATATTTAATACTGCTTAAACTTGCTTTGGAATTTTTATCATGTCATTTCTAGGTTCTGAGAGATTTCACAAAAATCAAATGCACCTCCTAAATTTTTCAACTGCTTTCCAGGGGGAAGGGCTACAGGGTCTTCCTTGTTTGTTAAGAAGTGAAATAATTTAGAATAAACGTGGACTTGTAATTTTAGGCATACTTTCTTACGCTTTAGAGAAATATATTGTTGCTGGGAGCTTTTTTTATGTTAATTCTCATTCTCTACACATGAAAATCAATTGCAGTAAATAAATTTGGAAGGATTACAAGAAGACTACATTTACCTCACACTTACAAACTATCTAAACAGCAGACAAATACAACTTCCTAACTTTGTACAATCTGTTGTCTTCCTCTCACATAAATGGTAGCTCATCATTCACAGAAGCAGCTTAATTTTTGGAAAAACAAGTTTACTCAACTATTTAAAAAAATCTTTTTCAACCAACCACCTGTATTTTTTTAGTGTCTTGAGAAAAATAAAATGAAATATAATTTTCCATACATATATCTCTCTCTTTAATGTCAGATTTAATTTCTTCACTCTGTTGAATCATTAACCACCCTAAAACTTCAGACCAATCTAAAAGTTATCCTATTATAGTTTTTATAGTCTTTGTACATTCAATCTAGCACACTCACATGTACTGGAAGAACAATATATCAGAAACATATCAGAAATAATGTTAAGCAGCACTTAAACAGCAAAGGTATAATGCAGACTCATGCTGGTCAATGTACTAGAAAGCTTGCTAAGCTGCCCTGAGATCAAATTCTATTCAAATTCATCATTCTTAATTATTTTCTCATCAACATGCACAGAATTCTCTAATCTCTCTTAGAATTGCAAATAATGTTGTAAGTTTCAAAGAGTACTATTTGATAGGTACAGTTATAGATATGTGGCTTTACTAACTAAAAGACAGTTAAAAGAAACTAGCCCACCATTAGCTGACTCCAGCAAAAAAATTCCAACTATTTTTCAGAATTAATGCCTATAACATAAATAATAGCAATCAAAACTTAGAATCTACAGTTTCTAAGCCTCAAGAAATCTCAGTCCTGAGCAGTACAATAATAGAAATATATGGGAACTTACTGGGAAAAACGTGATTGAAAATGATACTGAAGACTTGAGGGAAGAGCTGGTATGAAAAGTAGCTAAAAGCTTAATTGCTAAAAGCAGAGAGAGTTTAACTGAATTTTCCTTGAGAAAACAAATTTTGTACCAAATTATGTTACTGCAATATGCTTAATTAGCTCAACACAAGATGATAAAAAGCAAACGATGGGCAGACATCCAAAACTCAAGTTGTGCCACTCAGCTCCAAGAGATCAGATCAACTGTGACAAGTCCAACCAGAAGGCAGGCTTGTTGCTGAATTCCAAGAAAGTTGCAAATAATACAGAGCAGCATAACACAACTTGCTCAAAATCCACCACTAGAAATTTATAGGAGAACATTTGCTGTGGTTACAGAGCCCTCACAGTGAAATCAAAATGCCGCCTACACATTCTGTACCGTTATAAAATATCTTTTGACTTGTCAAATTCTACACTTGTGCACACAGATTTTTCAGCCTCATTCACCTCAATTTCTCAAAGGAACTCCCCTTCAATGAACAAGGAAAGAAAGGAAGGTAGTATTCCTCATTACAAGATTCTCTTTATCAGAAGATCTTTTGTCTGCTAGGCTATATGTAAGGTCAGACAAGCTTTTCTTCCAGAAAATCCCTGTAAGAGAACTGTCTAACAGATGTTAAAAAATATCAAATAGAGAACTTCACATTAGAAATATTACAAGATTCTCACAAAAACATTAAATGCAGGCGAATTAAAGATATGCCCACAATATTATGAACCATTCTGAAATACTAAGCTGATGTTAAAATTGCCCATTAAAAGGATTACCATGTAATCCTGTATGTTTAGTGAAATCCCACATCCGAAATAAAAAAATACTGAAATCTATCTAGAATGTAACTACTTTTCCAATTCTATAGCACATTCATGCTTTTAAGAGACATATGAGATTTTAATTTAATCCATTAACTCTAAATCCGTTTTTCAAGACCAGGTATTTTGTAGGAATTTACATGCAGCCCCAGTTTCTTGGATGGTCTCTTGAGACATGGCAGACCTGTAACCCTATTCATCTCCTTGGAAATTATTAGAAAGAAGCAAAAATAAGAATTCAAAACAATTACTTCATAAAAGCCAATGAGAAATAATCAGAGCTCAGGGTAAAACTGAGTAAGGTTCAGTCTGATTTATGTCTATGAGAAAAAGACAATCAAACTGACAATTTTCCAATCCATGATTTACAGAAACATTGACATTTTTAACAGCTAGAGCCAAATTAGAACAGTCTACACAGTAAGTATGTGACGCAATACCTGCTGACCAAATGTTTGGGTAGGAACAACTACAGGGAGAGGACATTTATTCACCAAACTCAAGGTTCGTCTTGGCTTTTTAAAAACCTTATTTAGTTAGCCCAAGCAGCAACAGCAAAGAGTATGCAAAAGCATAGGTTTCAGACTGTGTTAACAACCAAAAACATACCCTTACAAGACTCTATATACATACTCTAACAGATAACATAGCCCAAAATGTCCCATCTTACCAATGCTATTTGTACAAACAAAATTAAACAACTTTAATAACAGCAATATCTAGATGGGGAAGACACATCCTTTGTCAATGCTATTTCACCTCAGCATGATCTTTCCGCAGAATCTATAATCCAAATATATGCTAGACAGAAGTCAAAGCCTTCTCATCTTTGGACAAAGATAGAAGCAGTGGGCACTCAGCAGATTCCTAGCAGTGGAGGGATATAGAACATATTTTAAAAAGTAAGTTATTGAAGGACAGTGAGCGTTGCAACCTGGCAGTCTAATTTTTCCTTTCCACCCTGAGAGTGGAAAGAGTCTTTCCAAGACATTGCACCCAGCTCGTATCAGATGACCACATCAATATCAAAACTATCACTTGGGCAAACTGAAGTGGATTGAGTTCCATTCTTTGGTTGAATAGCATTTTCAAGATATTTGGAATGCTCCTCTATGCTACTAAGAATGTGCCCACAATCTTTTCAAATACATTGTCCAGCTAAAATCATATACACACAAATTAGAATATTATTCCCAAAAGTGTAATTCTACAATTCCATTGGACCGAGTTGGCTGGTTGGCTACATTTTACCCTGAATGATCAAGGAAATTTGGTCACTAATAAAAGTCATTATTTAATGACATCCACATAAAATCATATTCTTAGGGAACTTTCAAATCCTGACCAGTGCAATGAATGAAGCTAGACATCCTATAATTTTCAACACTTCCTTATTCAAGACTTCACCTGAAATTTAAAGGGGCTACATTTCTCATTAATATTACTTAAAATAAAAAATAATATATAATCATAAAACTCACAACATAAGAAAAAGAACACCCTAAATTGCAAATATCTTTCATGTAGTTTAATGTTCATTAAAGTAAAAATAAATCAAATTAACATAATTAAGCTCAAGGTTGCAATTATTTATTATTTAAGCAGACCTTCATTTAAAGGACTTACATAAAATATTAATCATAATTTGCAGATCAGTACTATTGAAACAATGGCAGAGATTACAGAATTACTAAGTCTTCTAATAATTCTCCTTTTAGATTTTACTTTGGTAGGTATAAATACAAACTTTATATCATTTATTTAAATTATTTTGCCATGATCTGAACTAATTTGATTTAACTTTCTGTGTTGAACATGAAAGACACTAGAAGGGTAAGTTTGCATTACAACAACCACCACAAAGGAACAATGGCAATTGTATGCTATACAAAGCAGAATACAAAAGCCACAAAGAGGCTTTCAAGTGGTATGAAATACAACTGTAGGTATGCCCAGACAAGTATGTTCAAGTCTTAAGTGACTTTTCTAACTTGACTAATTCTTTTATTGAGAAAAAGTTCAATTCTCCAACTGCTTTAAGTTTTCACATTTGAGATCCTTAGAAGTTATGCAAGTTCCATTTCAAGTCTCTATTTTAATTTGCTTCATATATTACAGGTAATGACTTCTACATAAAATGAATTAATTAATACTATACACCTTACAAAGCTTTGTACAACAACCATACATACTTACTCACAATATATTAAACTTTATTTTCTTCTTTAACATAATTGAACACCACAGATAGATGTCATCTCCTTTCTAAAACAGTTTCTGCACTCAAATGATCTATTAAAAGATCTTCAAAATCCTTCAATGTGCCATTTCTCATTTGCCACTCTGCCTCTACTCTCTTTATTTTCTAACCCATTTCATGAAACAAAAAATCCTTTAAGAATACCATGGTATTATAGATTAACATAACAACACATATAAAAATTGCAGTTAACACTTCACTTGAGATTTTTATTACATTTATGTCTACATAAAATTGGAAAAAAATCTACATAAATGAGAAAGCAGCTGAAGGGCAAAATCAAACTGTTGTCTTTATTAGATGCAAGTCTAATGTCTTTCAGACAAAGCATTAGTAGGCACCATAGTCAATCAAGATTTCAATGGAAAGCAAAAATGAAAGCATTCATGCACAAAAGGCATGTGTTGTAACTGTGATGTGCAGACAAGATAATGGAAAATATTCTAACCTTCCTTTAATTTTATGTATCAACTCCTGCCTTGACTTAGACAATGTGTCACTTTTAATGTATTATTTTATTATTTTAATTATTTAGGAGCATTCAATTAATTCAGTAGTTATCTGGTCATCAGAGCTAACCTTCTTGAATAAACTACTTTATTCTTCCTTCGAATGTTGAAGTCATGCAAAAATATTTTCACTACACAGCATGAAGTGCAAAGGTCTCATTTATGCTATGTTTTATTAACGTTTTCTTTTAAGTGACTTGCAGCCATGCAGCTTACTTTATACTTTCATCTTTGTAAGATACCTTATGCGAAAAAGACTGTATTTTAAAAGGCAGTAATTACAAAGTAGAAGATCACAGCATGGAAACAATAAGATATGGTGATTTTCAGTTTAAAAAAAAAATAAAAAAAAAACAAACAAAAAAAAAACCAAAAAAAACCAAAATTTCATTATTTTTATTTTTCATCATTGCAGCATTATCTTTTACATTCCATTCTCAGCTATTAGATGGACCAAAAATATCATGGAAACAATCTACTCACAGAAAAATATCCCAGACTACATTAAAATCAAATACTAAAAATTCAGTTTCACAGAGAACACTCTTCAACATTTCCTAACTTGTCTATCTTATATTGCTGCTCCAATAATAATCTCCGTATGAGTATCTAGTTTTCCTAGAGAAATCCAGTTTAATTCATTAAATGTAATGGAATAAACCGTATTTGAAATTTTATCATCTCTGTTCAGTATCTGATTCTATGCTTTATTTTCTATTCGCTATTCAAAACCTAGCACTGAAATAAAAATAATTAAGTTATGATAATAAACATGATTTCACTCACCCCACAATTCTTTGTAACTTAATACTAACATAAAATTAAGAGCAGCAATGGACAATTTACTTCTGGGCAGATGCATCCAATTCTGACTAGCACTAGGACATCAAGATACAGCTCCCTCAGTATAACCAATTGGTTTCTGGAAAACAGTGGCCCTGGAGATTTAATGTCCCCTTTCTATTATTGTATTAGGCCACCATCAGCAATAAAAGGCCTGCGCACCTTCAGGCCAGTTTTCTAACACAATGCTTTGTTCTTCATGTAGTACAACATGTATCTCCAAATGATACCTACTTCCTGAATTTTTATAGGTTACTCCAGTATCTACAGAAATCAAGGTATTTCAAGGAAAGAGGGAGCTTTTTTTTTGTATACAACAAAAAATGCCATGCCTCAATACCACTTCATTTTTAGAAATGAATAAACAAGTGTTGCTTTAACTGCCAATTCTTCTCTCATTCTGAAAATAAAGAAAAATTTGATGCATAAGCACTACAGCACATGTAAACTTGAATGGTTTTAGAACACCACACAGCTGTTATCAAGCAATATGAAATCTACAAATGCCACAACAGCCAAAAAAACCCATCATATGCAAAGTCTAAAGCCTATCCTACCCAACGACCTTGCTCCCATGAAATGTCAGAACTGTGTATAGAGAAGCATTTACATACAGCATGAAAAGTTGGCTTCCTCTGACTAATCTACTAGCAAACAGCTGCAGCTCCAAGACTTCCCAAGCCAGGGGCAGTCCCTATGCTCCTCTAACATATTCCTGTGCCACCATACTCCAGCTCTCCCTCAGAATCCATGAAAATTTTAGAATCCACCAAGGAGAGTAAGGATTGCATACTAAACCATCTCCTTAGGCTTACTTTGAACCTCACAAGACACTTCATTTGGAGTCTCTGTGTATACTGGAAGACTCAATGAACAATAACCTTTTGGTCACCTTGCCCACACCAGTCATCACAAAGTCTTTACCATACCCCCTTCCCTTTACTTACACTCCTTCTCACTGAAAAGTTAGAGTTTACTAGCAATTATAAAAAGAAAAAGGCAATTTTTCAACAGTCTTAGTGTCCCTCCCTGAAACTTTTCCAATTCTCTATTTCATTTACTCTTTTATCATTTTACAAGAAATTATTGAATCATCGTAAGTCAGTGTCCATGGACCAGCCTACAAGTTCCAATTAGTTTACCTATGAAAAACAAAGCGTATAGAGTTCTATACTTTGCATTGGGAAAAGAAACTGGAAAGCAAAAAAAAAACAAGTGACAACTTTTCCAAATGAAATTATGACAAAATTTAGGAATAGGAAATGTAATTATTCAGGTTGAATTCTGTTTTCCTGAGACATGCTTTTAAGACTGGAAATTCACAGGTCTTTACCTTCACATCTTCAACTGCAATAGTTTTATAAAACAAAAAACTGATATGAAAACAAAATCTGTGCAAATTTTGAGAATTTTGTTTTGATACACAAGATCTAACTATGAACTTCCAATAGCATTCCTTTCCTTTAATTCCATTTTATTAAGCACTCCATTCCGTAATTCCTTTAATAGTTATTAGCAAGCTATAAAACATGGGCTGCCAGCCCAAGAAACATCCCTAATTATTCCCATGTTCATAATTAGCACTCTTAATTCAGAAACAAAAATAGAGGAGCAGTATTACTGAAAACAAATTACTGAGTGAGAATCTTCCCACAGACTAGTGATTTTTATCCCTTCAACCTCAACCATACAAACATATCTCTGACCCTTCTTCCAAACATCTCTGCCACCTAGAAATGGCAAAAGCCAGTACCTGCTTTAGCTAAAGTGGATCTATAGGCCTGCTCAATAGTCAGCAAGCAGCTAAAAAACAAGACTTAGTGTTTCCACACTTTGTCTGCTTACCCCTTCACAGAGGCACTAAACTGAACTCCCCTCTCTACCCAATCCCCAACTTCAATGAAACTTTGGGAGACCCATCTGTCTTCAATATTTCAATCTCTGTATCAATTTTGGGTAAGAAGATTCAAAAAGTTGCTGATGAAGCTAGGACAAGAAAGAGCAAGGGCACAGAAGAGACAAAGATACTAGCAATGAAAATCTAATGAACAACAAAATACTAAGCCTCATTTTCATAAGTTTCACCAAGATAAAAATGCCAGTACAAAATGAAGTTCTAAGAGAACGGAAAAAAAAATAACAAACAAACAAAAAACTCACACCCCTTTAATTCTTAAGAATTCCTCAGGGCAATAATACTGTAGACACATAAAAGTCACACAACATTAAGTAATAAAATGGCAGGTGAGTCAAGAAACAGTGTTTCTCACTTTCCTCAAGGGTTGTCCTTCAAACACCATATCAATATGAAAATACTGGAAATCCTCCCTTGAGCTAGTCTTTCAAGACGTTTCCCATGCTCTGGAGGAACAGCATACCTAAAATTCACATAAAGAAAAGGATTAAAAGCTTAAAGACATAATTACTGCATTGTCCTAGGTTACAATGTAAAGATGTGCCCAAAAGTATGTATTCCATCACCATCTCCATGAACTGTTGAAACCAGGAGGGGCAGTGTTTTTCTTGTCTCCTCCCCCGGACTACCTCCTGTTAATGGGCCATCAATGCCTTGCCCCATGAGCCATAGATAACTCCCTCAGGAGCCATTTCTGTTTAATAGGAAATCAAGGACCCACCACATGACTGATAAAATGACATCATCCCATTGTGAGATGCTCTGCCCAGGGGGAGGAGCCAAGCATTCCCACCTGGATATAATCTGGGGTTTCAAACAGAACAGCAGTGCTTATCCACTGGTTCCCAGAGGACAAGGGCCACTAGACCTTTTCTAGAGGATCACCATTTCAGCAAGATCACTTCATCTGGACTACTACCACCACCCTAATGAGCAGGGTGTCAGGTTGTACTCTGACTTTGTCAGAGGTTTTTCTTTTGCATTATTGCATGTACTTTAACTTGTTTTCTATTGTATTATTGCATATACTTTAACTTTTTCTATTAAATTGCATTTCTGACTTAGAGTTTCACTGGTTTTTGCTTTCAAACCAGCACATACATAATGACTAAAAGTCATCACTCACATATGATAAATATCTAATAGTATAGAAGCCAAAAAGATTAAAGACTGAAAAATTACACAGAAAAAATATACATGTTGGGTTTTGGGGCTAGAGGTTTGAGAAAAAACTTCGCTTATTTCTAGTTTAAACATTCTATTATGTAGTTCCAAAATGTCATATTCACTATTTAAAGTCACATAAATTTACAAATATTTGATATTATTCCATCACCACAATTAAAAAAGAAACACATACTTTATTTTTCCAAATGAAATTAGAACATGTAAAATAAGTCTAATTCATACAAGTTTAATTTCTTTGAATTTTAGTTTGCTTCACAAGACACAAAGGTTCACAGGAAAACATGAGCAGCAAACATCTCTGTTTTTTCCTAGAGCAAAAGCTATGGAATAAAAGAGTTACTTGCCCTTGTACAATCATTACAACTACTGTTTTAAATTATTAAAGCAATAGACTTTCTTTAATTTACAGAACTGTACGTATCTGAGAAACCCACTGTTCTTATAATAATCTAATTTTTTAAAAAATTCTACATACTATCTGCAACAATTCAGCAAAAATAAAAAAGAATATATTATTTTTAATGTTTACTGTGCCAAAAAATAGAAAACTATTGAAGAGTTGCTTCATTTCTGCTTCTCTTCATTATTAATATATTTACTACACTTTATGGAATTACTGTATGTTTTAATTAGGATTCATAATTGACTTTAACTGCTTTAATACATGACATAATAGGGCTTCTGCTTCAGTTTAATATTGCAATAACAATGGATTGATTATTCTCCATTAAAAAATATGGTTCAGAAAAGAAGAAAATGACAAGATAGTCCAAATCCACATTGTTAAACTAAGTAAACATAGAGCCTTTTACTACACTATGAACACATTTCATTCACCAGTCTTGAAAATTCACTCAGAAAAAACAAGCAATAAGCTTCCACCTACCTCAAGTTGTTATTTGCACACACACTAAAATTTTACAATTTTACTCTATTACAACTGAAACATCTGCATAGAAGGAAGACCACTACAGAAGTCAGTGCTCTGTAAGCAAAACACATGTACACTGGCAACCCACTCAAAATGGTATTAAACAGAGAGACTTTTAGCTCAATGTTTGCAGTTTTAATCAGAATTTTGCTGTCTCACAAAAATGCACTTTGTTTCTCTCCATTTCTACTTCCAAAATGTCTGTGACAGTTTTTCACTCCATATTACAAACACACCAGTGTATCCATAGCAATCTAAACTACGCTTGCCATCCTTCACATGCCATTGGAGAAAAGTGCTATTATATATAGCAGCATTAAATACTGTACTGTATGTCATTAAATACACAACTCCATAAAGCAAAACATGAACAACAAAAAAACCTCAAAACTAGATACTGTACTTTGCTTTAAATCTAATTTAACTGGTGTTCCTCCTAAAATATTACTCCTTCAAAAGCACCTGTTATACAATTTAATAATAATACGGAGCCACATGCTTATTTGTACACATAAACATGTCAGTATTACAAAAACACAAGTCAACTGAACTCTCAGTAAGCCTTTTGGAAAGACAGTGCATGATTTTACTGGACTACAGCTATTTATTTAGCCAATCTAAAATTACAGAGCAATATAATATATTAAATGCAGGTTGGTGTTTTTCATCAAGGTCTTCACTTGGGTTGTATGGTTAATATCTGCTATTCAATCCTTTTACTTCTTCCCTCTGCTGCAATTGCTTGTTCCTCACTGCTAAGACAAGGACAAAGGAATGGAGACGGACGACCCTTTGTACATACTATGACACATTAGGAGCCCCAAAGTCACTCTTGAGAAGTGACTTGATTCCTAACACAGCTTACTAGAAAACTGAGCTTAGCACACGTGCACCTGCCTTTCACAGTGAATGACCTGAATCTTGCTGGATTCTTGGTCTACTCTACATTCAACAAAAAGCTCCCAAATTCAAATGACCAAGTCAGAGAAAAAAAGTATTCACTCTTAATCTCAACAGCTAGCTTATATGAGAATTTAAACAGTATAAAGCTCTTAGAAAAATATTTTCATCTTGTGTCCAGCTTTCTTTTAGCCACATTACCCAACAGCCACTAACTTTGTTTGACTTCTCATATAATAAGTTCAAGTTCAGCCACCTCCAAAGCAAAGGTAATGGTAAATCACTAAGAGACAAAAAGAGTGTTTCTTGGATAACAAGCAAATAAACAGACAAAAGGTTAAGAAAAGACAAAAAGGAGAATGATGATGCTAACTAGATCCTAATTTTATTAGTTCCCAAAGACAGACTTGGTAAAGTATGAGGAGTCACTGTTCATTGATAGCCATACTACAAGGACAGAAAAGATACGGTACATGTATTTACCTAGTATTATTTCAGAAGATGTTTTTGAACATGTCTTAGTTCAGCAAATCAAGGCAACAAGATAACTACAAATTAGTAATAAATATTAAATTTGTGTCATTAACTTGTAATTCATTTCTATATATATGTTTTCAGGACTAATGCTTCTACACTATTTCTCAGTCCCACCAAAACCACTGAATTGTTGCTTCACTGTGCAAAAACTGCTCAGCCAGCCAAGACTACCATCAGACAAGCAGCCTCTTCCATCCACCCATCACTCTCATGTCAGTGACCAGAAACAGAAGTGAAACCATTCCCGTTCCATTCTTCCAAAGTCAGGTGTATGCATGGATAGTGGTTAACAGCATCAATCGCAAGCAAATTTAGTGCGATGCTTAATACTCAACCAAACTACTCCTCTAAACAACATGTTGTATATAGACAAGGTAAAAACAGCTGATGATTCTTCCCACAGATTGGTATTTTTAAAATTCAAAAGCTGCAAAGCCACAAAATGTTGTTATAAGCATCATCAGTTCTTTTCAAAATGAACGTTATTCATTGGCTTTATAATTGGCAACAGACAACTTGCAACATTCACATTGTATCAAAATAATGCTATCTAAATGCAGGCACTGAGCTCAGAATGACCCCTTTATCAGCAACTGATTTACTCTATTATCTATTTAGGTGGTTCATATTTATTATACACAGACCTGATACATACCTTTTTAAAATACAAGCAGATTTAAATTTCATAAACCTAATTTAGGAAGTTAATAGATTTTTTGTTTTGATATGGGAAATTTGAAAGTCTGTTGCCACCTAAAAATGTTCCTATTCAATCTAAATACTTTAAGAACCAAAATCCTCTTCCACAAGGGAAAAACAAAACAAATAAACAAATAAAACTTCTCCTTTTCTTCTAATCCTTGACCAAAATTCTTACACTTTGTGAAGAACATTGAAACTAGCAAATGATTGCTGTGTCAAGCACAATAACTCAGATGAGCTGCTGTCAAACCACCATACTATTTGATTGCAGATCATTTTCACAACCAGAATCTCTATTTGATTAGTGTCATCTATGTGACTCATAATATTTCTAATTTTTATGACAGTTTTCAGCAAGACATCTGACTAACCCTCACGGAAGCTTTATACTTTATTCCCATTTCTGCCAGAAAAACTACAGGTTTGACTTCTCTGTAGATTATTTGTTTTCTTATTCTTCTCTGTAGTTTCTTTCTTAGATGTAGAAAACTAGGAAACACGTGTGTACCATCAGTGGTATGCACACTTTTGCAAAGGTACCAAGACTTTTCCACTTATGCTGAACCTTGCATCACCTGGCAAGATTTTGATTAGCTTTTGTCAGCAGCTGATCACACTAGAAGTTCTATCAATTCTTCCTCAGAAGGCCCTGTAAGGACCTAGCTGAGACTCTCTAAATCCATTTACCTTATTGTCATATTTGTCCTTAAATCGTACATTGTTAGTAGCATCAGTCTGAGTATGCTTTTCCTTCTTCACCTTTTTTGTCAATAATATTGACAAATATCGATTTGATATTTGATATTTAGACAACATCAAATTGTCTAAAACTAGTATCAGAATGCCATCCATTTTTATCCAATCATACTCATAACCCCATAACTATTTCCCCTGCTACTGAGATTCAAAATCTGAAAGCCTTCACATGAAATGTTTCAAAGACTTTCATAACCCCTGAAGTGTAACTATGTATCTTTCCTGATTTTTCCACCTCATTAAGCAAGATGAAAAGGCGTTGGTACATTCTACACTTGCAAATCCATAAAAACAGATTCTAGTCATGGCAATCAAGAGGTAACAGTAATGTTGCTCACAGTATAAATTTCAGGGAATCTAGAGATCAGATTTCTTACCACTATATCCACTGGAATCACAAAGAGAGTTCCTCAGCCTAAAACCCTGCTTTATTTTGATTGTCACAATAGATTTTTTTCCTCTTACAACCTAAAGAAACTGTCAGGTCCAGTCTCACTCTCCTAATCCATCTAATTTTGGCTGTCTAAGCATTCTCTCTTTAGCAATCTGGTCTCCTTTTCTTGATACGGTCACAAAGATGGAACCATTCCCTCTTCCTATAGTATTTATTCCTGTTTACTTTATGACTGACCAACCCGGCAAGGCATTTTGTGATTTATGAAAGACATTACTAAAACAGGAGAGTTTTTTAACATTATGTATTTTCTCTTGTCATTTTCAGTCTTCAGAAAAGCTAGGAAGCAAAGACCAGATGGAATATCACAGAAAACATACAAATTGATACGTAAATTATTATTTATATCATACTGCAAGTTTTCACTGTGCCCCTTTCAAGAGAAAGTAAAAACCTACTTCCTCATGCAGAAAAGAACTCAGACCTTCAGCACCAGATATAAAAGCTGAACAAAATAAGCACAATATTTTAAAACATTACCTTCTAAACTAAAATAATAAATTCTCTACACATCTTTTCTTCTTTAAAATAAAATAGAAAAAAAAAGTCCTATTATTACTATGCTTGAAATGCTCATAATGCCATGAAAATAATTAATTTCTGCCTGTTTAAGAAATACTTCCTTAAATTCTTCTTCAAGGATTATTATTCTTCCTCAAGAAAATTTGTACCATCTCAACACTTAAAAAAATTCAACACCACTGTTGTTCATGAGTCAGGTAATCAGAACAAAGCGTAAGCCTTGCTTTCAGATACTTAATAAACTCAGAATTGTTTTTAAAAAATCTGGATGTCTTATTCAACCTTTTTTTTTATTTATAAATTTATAATGCACATTGAAGCATTATCCATATTTTACCCAAGGATATAATACATATATTAATAGTATAGTATTTCTGCTAGTAACAAAAATCTGGTCTGTACTAAGGATTAATTTTCAAGAGCACTTTAACAGTTTAACATGAGAAAATTCCTCAAATTATAACACAAAACAAAAATAAATTATCTTAAGACCTATACCCCTGAAACAATAATTACAATAGAAAAAAATATTTAACAACAAATGCCAGCGTGAAGAAACTTTTAATATTAGTAAGCAGTTTATAAATACCATAAAATACATCAATATCAAGAGATAACTGAATTAATAAGCCACACTATCAATCACACCCATGGTTTGTCTTGCTAAAAAGACTTTTTCTAAGAAACTGAGATGTTAAATGAGATACCATCTTCAAGGTACCTTTCCCCTCAGAATGCAAAGAGAAAACTACAGCAAAAATTCTTGACCAATAGCAAGTAATTTTAAGTCTCTTTCCAGCAAACCTTTCCCCACCATATCCCAATCTCTTCTGCCCTTATATTATTCTATTTCAGGACTTTTAAGTTTAAGTTCAAATTCCTTCTTATCTTTCCTCTTTAGCATATTTTTGCAAGGTAAAGAAAAATCTATAAAATTAACATATGTATTACGTTACACAAATATATAAACACCTAAACAGTTGTAATCCTGATTTCATAAGTTATCAGACACACTTTTCCCCCATGTTTCATATGAGCCAGTCAATAAAGGAATCCGTATACATAATATATATATATAGACTTCTCTGCATAACTCTCAAAATTAAAGTGTGAAGTATAAGAAGTTAACCTACGTCTAAACACAGCAGAAAGCTTCAAACTCCATAAAGACTGCTACAGCAGTTAGACCCACTTGCCATTCACAAGTTCTAACTGTGGCTCTCAGATGGAAATGGCTGTCCTTTCACAATTCAGAGAAAATACGGTGCATGTTAGTTCTCCAAAAGACCAATGCGTCTGTCCTGAAGAACCACATGCACAACCAGTAAAATCCAGGCATATATATTACTACTATATATGTCAAGCTGTTTGGTTTCACTGAGGATTGTCAAATCAGCTGAATAAAGAACAGACAAGATCTTTACTATCTGTATCACAAGATTCAGCTCCTGCCCCACTTTCTTGAAGAGAATATTAAACTAACGTCACATTAACACATGACACATTTTATTGATAAATTTATTACTGCATAAATTATTGCAGCATTCCTCCAGTAAAAGGCACATGTGTAACATCAAATAAATCTTCAGCTGTCTTTCATTCAACTTTTTTATAATGTTGAATTTCTTAAAAATATGGGACAATGTGGTACAGAAAATGAATTGATATCCACCGCTATTTCTTCAAAATATGAAGTGGTCAGTGTTTAATGATTTTGTTCATTAGAAGCATAAACAAGAATCAGTAAACTAGAAAAGCATTTATCCTGTTATTTACCAACTCATACCTCCTTCAAAAATACTAAAAGAAGATTTCCTAGCTTCTTTCCCTTTTATCTAAGGACTTCAGAGTTCAAGTTCTCTACTGTTTGGAATTTCACAATATGCAGTGAGTTTTTCTTCAAATAGCACTTTTTAAATTCCTGAGAAGCAAAGAAAAACTTTATGTAATCATCATATTACTTACAATTGTCCTACCATCTTGGAACATTCTGGAATCACCTATCTTTACACCTATTTTTTTAAAAGATATTGATGTTATGGTTAACAAGACTTTCTGTACGTATAATTCTATCAAGGAAGCAATCTCACATAACTTTGTATATAATTTGTCAATTTCAAACACGGACCTGCTTTGCTACAACAGGTGGTATTCACCTTCTCTGCCTTAACTCAAGAGACCCATTACGTAAGCAAAGCAGGTGAACATAAAGCAATGACTTAAGAGCAAGCATCTTACCAATTTACCACATTCACTGTATAAATACATGATAGGTATTTGAATTTTGAATGGATACCAAAAAAAAAAAACAATGATGTTTTATGGAATTACAAGCTACACATTTTCTGTCCAAGTTTGGATGACTAGAAACTGCCGGAACTGAACTATGCATAACCTATCTTTTACATATCTTTCTAATGATTTTACACTCCCTTCACAGGTATTCCCAAAAAAACAAAGATTTTACAAACAAAAGGAATATATTTGCCTTATATACTTGGGATACGTGTATATCACAATGTATTAAACCAACTTGTCTGTTAAGGCTGTTCAACCAAAAACCTAAGATTAAAGAGAAAGGACAGTAGAAGTTTCATATGCAGGAAGTACCTCGAGCTCTGCATCTTACCTCCTACTGGTCCAGCTGAGTTAACAGTACAGAATATGACTCTAATTCAAAAAGCAACTACATGCATGTTAAATACAAAATATATCGTAGGTAGTCCCATAAGGCAACAGAACCAGAGAAACTGATTTCCAAGAGTTCTTGGGGTTCCCAACACATTAAGCTTCTCATATTGTATCTTTCAAATATTTTTCTGTTGAACTCATTTAAGTAAGTCTTATGTACTTATCTGTCTTTCCCTTTAAAATAATACATCAGTGTGATTTCATAGCATTCTGAGCTTAAAAAAAACCTTCACCAAACTACTGTCTTAGCTTCTTAGTAAAGCTTATCATTGTGAAGCAATCCTAACCCATCTGTCTGGTTTAGTCAGCTGAAATAAACAGAAATCATCTTAAAAAAAAAATTTACTTGCCATGACTTTGGCTCCCCGAAATGGAGATAATTAATACTGTAGAGATCCATGTCTTCAGTGTGCCACGCAAATGTTGTTTTCCACATGCCAAAATAAAGATATGGTGTATTTACACCCTCAATAGAAATTCCACACTCTTCTCCTACAACATCCAATATTGTATTAAGATGGGCAATATTCCATTCCTCAACACCCTGAAAAAGATACATAATAAAAATATTACTGAGCTTACAAAGCAATACAATTTTACATAACAGTCCCAGTCAAAAGATACACACTTGATGTAGACTTTCAAAAGACAGTCTGTTCATACATATTTGCAAGCACTTTAGAAGACAGTTGAAGTTACTTGAAGAAAAATTCTCTTGACCTTAATAAGGTCTGAGAATTTCAGAGCAGAAAACACAAGTTCCTATCTGGTTTACAATTTTATATCAAATCTAAAGTGGATTGAAACACCATAGACCATACTACACACAAAAAAGTACACAAAAAATAGAAATAACAGCTGCAGGCAAAACCTTCAATGAGTTGACAGCTGGAAGCCACTAAGTTTGACAGGACCTATCTATGCTTATTACTTACAAAAGTAATACCAGATAGTATGAAAAATGATTTAAAAATTATTTTACGTGTGTAAATTTACCATTTCTTTGGGAAGTATAAGAACTAAAATGACTACTTCACCTCAGATGTATTTCTAATCATAATGGTGTACTGCGTAAGAAATACACCACAGAAGAAATCTTTTGATTTCAGGGGATTTAAGCTGTTTCCCTATGTTATTGCCCATAAAATTTGTATATTAAAAGTAATTCAGAAAGCAATACATGTAGTTTTTGTTGCACTTCAGATTCAACTGCAAACTGCAATTCTAATTTCAGGTAATACAGGATGTAAGAGAATATAACCAAGATCAAAGCTACAAAATTGAAGAGAAAAAAATTAGACTTTATTATAACAGCAATTATTAGTATCTCCAGGGAAGACATTAGCTGGTACTCAAGCAGTCAGAAAACCAAAAAGTATAATCAAAACTATTAAAAACTCAACTCAGACAAGTTTTATTGGGGAGACACCCTCTAAGTACACTCAATCACGAGCTGCCCTGCCCAACACACACCACTGAACCTACAGTTCTGGTAATCTTACTGCAGCACAAACTGATGGCAGACGGCAGTCCTGATGCACCTGATTAAGACTAAGTATGATGATATTTAATAGTTGGACAGCTGGAGTAGTAAGAATACAGGTTAAAGCAAGAAGTAATGAAAATTTAATACTCTCAGTTCTCATTTGTTTTTTTGAGATTTTTATGCAAAGCATGTTATTTATGAAGCATCTAGAATTGACAGACAAGAAGGTAATGTCCATATGAAGTTCAGACTTCTCATTGGACAAGCACTTTTAAATGCCTGCTTTGGCTATTTCACTTATTTCTTAATAAGTGAAATATTATTAAGAAATACTAAGTTATTTGGAATTTTACAAATGAGTAAATGATTATTTATAGAATGATTTCACTTTGGACATCATTTTTTCTTCTTTTAAAATGGAAGCCTTGGGTATGATGCATTTGTGAAACACAGAGGCACTTAAAATTTAAAAACTAAAAGAAATAAAATTTATACCATAACAAAAGAAAAAACACTGATCTGAACTCAAAAGTGTAGATGCTGGTAAAATCTGCACCTTTCAAATATAAAAAGTGGCAGCAGCAAGTTAATACAGCCATTAAAAAAAAATTTGAAGCCATAATTTTTAGGTAATAAGTTCTCAAATAAATTAACAAATTTTATTTTTTTATATCACACGAAATTTATCTCTTTACAAATTGTGCAGTTCATTTGGAGAAACAAATTAATACAGCAAACTAGGAGCAAAGACTCAACCACAGATACATATACAGGATCAGAAGAAAACAAGAAATACTTGTAAAAATCAACTTTAATCTTGGCAGTTATTCTGACTGCGGCCAAACAGTGTAAGTACTGCAGCAATTTGCACTTGAAGGTTTCTTCAGACAGAAGAAGTATTAACTTTCTATTTAATAATATTCCATGGGCTTTTTTACCCATTATTTATCTAATCGCAACCTTTCATCCATGTAAGTTTCTAGCAACCCTTACATCCTGAAATCTTACTACTATGAATAAAGTAATAGCTAAGAGAATAATTTCTTTTTTTTTTTAACAATACATCTCATCTTTGCACACTCTGTTAAGTTGTACCACAACTAGTCACCAAGCAAACTGCTAGTGATTGGTCCTCAAACAAAAGCAATTCCTGTCATGGAGATCAATCCTAGAACAAATAACTTCCTTCAAAATATCATACATACCAAATAAACAATCCACAACTTCCACACTCAAGACAGATGAGCTACTTCCTTTTCCTAAAGACTATTTCGGACAAGTATTCTGAGCTCAAAAGGAAATGTTCACTGAAACTGACCAAAACACTAAAATCACACTGAATCATTTCAACTCCTACACTCCTTAGATTTAATAAATCAATTTCATATTTATGCCCAGACTGTTAGAAGTAATTATTACAAATTATTATTAAAGACGTTACCCCACAGACCTTTTTTTTAATATTCAAAAACATTAAGTAAAACGCTTATACGATTTTAAAGTAAAATATTGATTCTTATTTTTGCAGCAGTTGTATAACAGTTTTAGATGTAGCAATTACAATGCACACCAAAAAGATCCCATCTGTAAAAGTGCATTTTAAGAGGTCAATACATAGCCACACTTCTCAAATTTTAAGTATATTTTTGCATGTTATGCTATATTCAATAATAATTGTTTGAACAGCATCACATTTATTACTTGACCGTGACATACACCTGGTAGTTTCTCACAAATACAAATACATTTAGACATTATGATCTATTCAGCATTAGGAAAATACAAAATATTTATTCTCCTCAGAATATCACAATACTATTAGAATATTATAATAATTTCAAAGGAATATTTGAAATTATTATAATAATTTCATATGGAAATAATTATAAATATAAATTTGTAATTTATCCATATTTCTGATGATAAATTCTTTAAAGAACAATGTCATCACTGACAATTGTACCACACAATCCAACACCTAGAAAAATTTTACTTTTCAGTGGTTTTCCTTCTATAAAATAACAAACAGGCTTGGAACACCTTACCAATTATGGTCATTGCTATACACATTACCTTGTATTTCCTTAGAGAAATATTTTAAGGTACATAGTAGTTTATATAGAAGACCACTATTGCAACTTTCATTCATTTTGAAGGTTATTCAAACTTATCGTGAATTAGTTTTAAGAGTTTTTATTCTCTTAACAGCCTTTGCATTTGCTTTTAATGCAATGTGGAGACAAACTGGTATACTTGACAAGCATTTCTCATGTGAGCACATGCACACTTTGGAAGGAGCTGACCCACTGTTTTCCCAAAGACACAAAGAATAATGTTTATCTCAGCACACTAGTAAAAAGTGAAGTTCACAGTTGAAAGCTCCAACCTCTTTCCAAGTAAGACTAAAACAGATAAAATAGGCTTCAAGTGCAACACTTTTTTATTAATTTTTTTAAAAGTACTTACAAAAGTGACATGATGCTAATCTTTTCACTTTACTTAAACCAGTCAACACTGTCATGAACACAATTTCTGTATGCATACATTATTACACACAATCCTTTTTCAGTGTTTAATTTTTCCTTTGATTATCTCACATCTTCATTTCAATATTACACTGGCGAAAAAGACATCAGTTGCACAACTAAGCTTGGAGAGTCCTTATGACACCGTAACAACTCAAAACACTAAGAACAGTAAAAAACCTAATTAAAAGACAGAGTGGAAAGGAACATGACAAACATTAGTGAAAAATTTGTGCCTGGTAACCCACTCCTCTCTCCACGTAACTATTCACTCGCATCAATAAATACAATAAAGTTACTGCTAGGCTTTTACTGTGCCTTGAAAGTCATTAAAACAGAGGAAGAAAAATGCTACGAACAAAATGTCTACACTATCAACACACAGAAATACAAACAATCTCCCTCATTAGGTTGTTTTTACTTCTCAATTTCTAAGGATAGAGTCATTGCTTTTTAAGCACTCTTTTCAAGGGTGGGAAACTAGATTCTTTGGAAATCACACTAGAACCTAAATTACTGCTCACGTTGATCTCAACTATGATTAAATCACAGAAAAAGTGCATTATAGAATAGAAGGAATAGAATGATTTAGGTTGGAAAAGACCTTTAAGATAATCAAAAACCATCATTAACTTGGTTTAACTTTTAGCCAAGGCTAAACCATATTCCCAAGCGCCATACCTACAGATCTTTTAAATACATTCAGGGACTGCGACACAACTACTTCCCTGGGAAAGCCTGCCCCAGTGATTGATACTACTCCCTTTCCATGAAAAAGCATTTCCCAAAATCCAAAGTAAACTTCCCTACTGGCACAACTTGAGGCAGTTTACTTTAGTCCTGTTGCTTGCCACCTGGGAGAAAAGACCAACCCCCAGCTGGCTAAAAAACCTCCTTTCAAGCAGTTGCAGAACAATAAGGTCCCCCTTGAGTCTTCTTTCGTCTAGGCTAAACAACTCCAGCTCCCTCAACTACTCCTTACAGGACTTGTGTNGACCCAAGGGCAGGACCCAGCACTGGGCCTTGTTGAACCGCATGCAGTTGTCCTTAGCCCACAGATTAAGTCTATCCACATCCCCTGCAGAGACTTCTTACCATCCAGCAGATCAACATCCCACCCAACTTGGTATCCTCTGCAAACTGACTGAGGGCGCACTCATATACCATGTATGCGCCCCTTACCTTATACATGGGACAAGGTAGGCATTAGGAATTGTCTTTTTAGGAAATAAAACTAAGAGGAGAAAAATTAAAGTAGAGAGCGTCTTTCAGACAGCAGCTGAGGACAATGGTAAGAGAGACACAAAATAGCATTTACACATAGTTCTTCCAAACTTGGCTTTTCTCTGCAGAATAGCAGATGCCATTGTCAGCACTGAAGTAAGACGTGTCTCATGACTCATTATAAACTTTAAATCGG
>VXBQ01015845.1:27981-40626 GCA_013400175.1 Phainopepla nitens
TATAGTTTTGTTTCTTTATTTCTTTGTTTTCATTCAGGGGTTTTGTTTATTTGTTTTGTGAGGTCTTTTTCTGTGTCATGTAACACAGTCTTCAGAAAATTTTGTCCCATCTTCCAAACCCCTCAGAACCTACTATCCCGTGGTCTCAAAAAGCAAATACTACAAAATCTACAATCTCTCTGGCACAATGCCAACAAGGTGCTGGATTCCACAAATAACAATAATGTTTCTTAAATTATCTACATAGTAAAAATTAAGGCTCCATCATGCTTCAGATACAAATAAATAAATAAATATATATATATAGGTGACAGTCAATATAAAATTGAGTGTCACCAAGTGGAAAAGAACATATAACTGTTAAACTGATCTACAGAGCACAGCAGTATTTCTCACTAATTTTTATGGCCTCCATACACATATGTGTCACATTTTCCTTAGGTTCCTAGTAGTTTTTTACCTGAAATTATGTCAGATATTTACCTTAAGTTTAACATTTATAACACACCATTTTCTACAGCATCTGTTTTGTAAGAAGTAAGCACTTGTTTTGTTTCTTGCAAAGAGGCCACCCTGACAAATTAATCCCCCTCTATGCTGTCTCCTGAATGCTGCCGAAAATGTCAGTGATTTGTATTCATCTCCTTTCTCCAAATAATCACAATCCTGAAGGAAATTGAATGAAGACATGAAAATAACCTCCAATTTCAATCAAAATCAAAAAGATCCTTCTTAATACTATCTTCAAGCTCTAAGACATGAAAAATATTAGCTGTGCAAGTACACCATCTGCTGGCCAAAAATTAACTGCAGCAAAATTATTCTGAAAGACAACATTTTGATCAGCGGCATCATAACTTTCTCACCAACCCTTTAGTGCCAGGGTATATTCCTTCTTTTCCTTTATACACCAAGTGGGCTGTACACCAGCACCTGGCTGTCACAGTAAGTGCTCAATCTGTTCACATTCCGTAATGTCAACTCCTTTCACTAACATTTCTCCTTTGTTTTTAAATGATACCTATTTTATTATAAGCATCAAGATTTCTTTATTCTACCTTTTATTGCATTCTTCCCCAGTCACTGCAACTTTCAGTGCTTTGTTTCCTTCTCCTAAGCACTTCACATCTGAGTCAGGATCCCTAAATGCTGATTTTCTCACTTTCCTCTTTGCTTTTATTTGACCTCCCTTCCTCATCTTCCCAAAGAGCATAATTCAGTAAGAACGAAATCCCTCACCCTCTCTTTGACCAGTCAGCAGTTTCAAATTGGATATTATTGAATTCATTCTCTTTTCTTTGGAGATGTTGCTCATGCAAGAATAAACTAAGACAATAAACACAAAAAACCCCACAATCCAAAAAAAGCATACATTTGTAAAAAGTTATACCATAAGGCATTATGTGCCAAGAATAAAGACACAAAGATCAGAGAAGAAAAATTTATTTCTTGAAACATTGTTTTTCTATGCCTCCTGTTGGTCCTCATGAAGCAACAACCACTAGAATGTCTTGCCACAGAAACATTCCAAATTAGAATCTTCAATTATTTTCTAAATGATTTCTTAAAGCAGCTATGTGGATATACAAGAGAATTTGAACTTGCTTTCTCTAAAAAATGTACTATTGCACATTCTTAGCTGTCTTTCAAAGACCACATAATTCAGTGCAAAAACTGAACTGCCTTCAGCCATATTGGCTGACTGTATTTATCTCTGAACAGTCTTCAATTTGTCTTCCATGAAGAACTGTGAAACACTAGGAGAGCCTCAGACCATCTGCCACAGCGAAATCATATTTCTTTTCTCTAATGATTGGAATAGGCAGTTACATAGAACATGAAATAACCCAAGAACTTCACATATGGTACTTTGTTTTCACACAAGTTTGTCCTGTATTTTTTAAATTCTCAAATCTTTTCTGAAATGCTAACATTTCTTCACTTAGTAATCATTACCTAAATAATCCTTTAGAAATCTAGTTCCTGTCTTACTTACATGGCCTAGTTGATATCAATGGATATTCTGCAATTCTTTGGATAATGACATCTGTTTTAAGAGTCCCTTTATTATCCACAGAGATCCTGGCAACCAGAGTTGAGTAACCAGCATAATTAATTTCCTTAGGAAATTTTAATTTCATCTGTTTTAATTGAAAGGTAAACAGCAGGGGTATTTCCAGGAAAATGCAGACATTCCAAGCATGAAGTACTGCTACCAATATTCCTCAGTGAAAGAGATATAAAAGTATCCACCTCTTAATTTTAAAGTAAAACTTACTTAAAATATCTCTAAATGTCCACAGTATACACAGGAAACATACATACTAGAATGTTAATAAACCATTAAAGAAGTAGGAAGGAATCTTAAAATTCTGTAGAGTTCAAAATGAAGAAAGGGAAGAGTCATGATCAGGAAGAGCAGCAATATTCTACTGTCTAAAGACAGAACTGTCTAACTCTTGTAGATGTAGAGATAATTTCAACCTTGCTTGGAGGCTTTAAAGAGTAAGATGAAGATTTGAAAAGACAGATTCTCAGTCACAAAACAAGAGTGTATCCTCTAAGTAGAATACCCTTTAAAAGAGGGCTGGAAGGGGTAAACTTCATAAAAAACTATGCATACTTCATCATAAATGCTCCCATTGATATCTGCTCCATAAATTGGTGCCACAAAAGTCAAGTTCTTCCAGTATTTACGCTCCAGATCTTCATAGTCTACATATCTTGGAGTGCGGTATCTGCAGAGAAAGAGGTAGGCAAAGGTTCATCACCGTCTTTCAACAACCGCCTTTACAATGCTTCTGAACCTCCAAGATGAAGTCACTTCATTTCAAATCCTCTGAAACAGAAGAATTACCACCTGTCCTGAATTCTTAGTTTCATGATTAACCATATCATGGAAACCTCCTATTTGACAGCCACACTAATTAAAGTCATCCACCAACCCACACAAGATTTTCCTTCAATCTCCAGCAGCAAATCAGCCCATCTACTAACCATCCTTGGGCTGACCCCTCCCTTTTATTCCTTGTCTGTAAAAAAAGACCCATATGGAAAACACAATTAACAAGTATTTATTGTTTTCCTACCTCACTACCAGCTCTGCCAAGACTAAGACATAAGTTCTGTAACAGCCTTTCTCAGAACAACATAAACTAACTCAGCCATGCAGCCCTCACCAGCAAAACCAATGCTTTCTTCTCTTCTTCCTGCCCCAGAAGAACCTTTCAGGAAAAATTGTTATTTCAAACAGCTCATACAAAAAATTCTATGATGCACAGAAAAGAAATATTTAAGGGAACTTTTCTTTTTACCCCTTTATAACAGCGCAAGATACAGAACACACACTTCATGCTTAAATACACTTACGTAAATACTTTTGAGTAACCTTTCAAAGTCTTGTGGGAACACAACACAAGCACACTATCATAGAAACATCTATCAAGAGCTTTGCCTCAGGATCATTTATCAGACCTCTATACTTCCACATTTAATTCTTCAGAAAAGAAAACTCACTCCCCCATCACTGCAACTCAGAGAACTGTAGTTCATAGCAGAACTGCAGTTTCATAGTAGAACTGCCGATATGGTACACTTGAACAACTGGAAAGAAAATCCAAACATACAACACTGAGACCAAGTACATTTACATCATGTACTCTGAACAGAGTCAAAAAAAAAAAATTAGCAAAACACATCTCAACCAAAGCATTCTCAGCAAAAAAAATGTTTTAATTATTTCTCATGATAACTCCAGAAATCAGATTTTCTCTTGGGCATTGAGTAACATGCACACATAAGCTCCTTGATTACAGGATGCAGACATACTCCTATTTCCCAGAGGTCAAGTAGAGAAGCACTTTGGTTAAATGGTGAGCTGCAAATGTCTAAACAAATAAAAGATGAAATGCATTAGACCGAGTACACATGATCCTTTTAAAAACAACTATGATTTAATTTAGATGTTTATGGCCCTTCTCTCTTACCCAAAGGAAACACGTAACATCCTAATACTCAAGGAAAAAGTCTTTAGCAGAGAAGTCTTCTCTTTTAAGGAACAAACTTTTATGGGAGAACAGAGGGTCTCAGCTACCTGACAGTTTAAGAAATACCAACTGCAGCAGAAGTGTCATAGAAGTTTATGTGGTATTTTCTCAAGAGCAGTGACAAATATTTGGAAAGACTTACAGCTAGTAATAGACAGAAGTCCTCCCAACTGTTCAACATTTGCATGCGAAATTAAATTGCCATCTGACTTCAGTAAAAACAATAAAAACTGAAATCAGAAACACTTCCAAAATATATTCCATGATGAATATAATAAACTTACCAAACACTATGATACATACTAAAAATTTCCCAGTATTATGCAGTTTCTGCATTAACTAACTATTTTAAGAAATTAGTGTATCTCAATTTATTAGGGCTTAATAAAATGTAAACTTTGCCATCTACAAATAAGTATAATTGAAAATTACACCAGATACCACATAGGTCTTATGATTTACTCTCACCTCTAATATTTATTAAATAAATCATTCCACGAACTACAAAATAGGTTCCCGTTGCCAATTACCAGAGAAAGAATACTGTGTGCTAAACCTGATTTTGCACAAGTAATATATACGTGCTATTCTTTGTAATTGGGGGAAAAAAAAAGTTCTAGTTTTGTATCATCATATAGGCATGGATGCTATGGAACATTTGCTAAGGAGCCTCCTTAAAAGCTTTGCATGTCCTAGATAACAGATTATACTCTTACACCTAATTTCTTAATTAACCTTTAATAGAAACTTGCCTTCAAACTTAGGCAGTATTATCTTCCCTCATTCAAATATCTTTTCTTTCATCCTTTGACTCATCTTCCAGAAACTACTTGCACTCAGTTTTGATGAGATATTCAAGTAAAATATATTCTTTTTATCTGGCCAAAATGACAGGCAAGAATTGCTTCCATCAACTGCTTCTTCTTGGAATGCTCAACATCTTGAAACATTTCAGTACAGTGCCTAGCCCTTCACGAACTTTTGTCCCCCCTACCATAATATCCATCTTGCGATAACCATAATGCTGACATACACTAAGTACCATTGAGCTCTCTTAGATTAATGCAAAACCTTCTGCATTGGTTATAAAACATATTGGAGTTTTCAGAATTACATAGTGACAGGCCTTTCTGGTATCTAGGAATTAAACATTAATAAATAGGTGCAATCAAATTAAAACTCAGATACACATCTGTATCATCTTCACTATTTTCTACATCTTCTGGAAGATAAAGGAAAAAAGGTAGACAGAAAGCATCATATGTCAGGTTTTTCAGATGCTTTCTTGTTGCCATGGTATCAGATGCTTTCAACAACATAAACACAAACAATATTTACATTGTGGTACCCTTCCATACCTTGAGAGACAGGCAAAAAAGTAAAAGAAATCACCAGCTGCCTTGCATAATTCAAAAAACCACAACACCTGATGATAAATATCTGTCTTAGTAAGCAAGAGTACATACTTGTCACTGTTGGCTAGTTGCTTGTACTCCTTCACTGTCATGGGCTTTTTCTGAATATTGTACTGTGTGAAAAGTCCAGACTGGCCAGTGACCATCTGTTGAATTGGAGCAGGAATCACCAAATCTTCAATATCATCATAGTTTTTCCTTGGCTTCCATTCCTTTGGTGGAATAACCTTTAAATTCAGGAAATGAAACAGAACATCACAGTTGGAATAACAATTCAAAACATCCTGGAAAAAAACTGAAAGAATAGTTGACTATGCCTACATGATCAAAGGAACATTTGCTTATCAGATGTTTCACATTAACTGATACTGTAAGTGCTCTTGACAATGTAAAAACCCGTTCAAAACATGCAGAGTATCACTTCAATTCACAAGCAACAACTCACCAACCTACAGCAATTCATAGACAGCTGTGCAAAAATACACATTTGTAACAACAGAGTTGACAAATTTTTTCCAATCAGAAAGCCTTATAACTGACAAATAGCTTGTATGACATCATATATGTGTCAAAAAATATGTGGATGTTGCATTTGGAGATACAGTTTAGAGGTGAACATGTAGGTGCTAAGTCAAAAGTTGGGCTCAATGATCTTAGATGTCTTTTCCACATCTAAAGATCCAAAGATATAAAACTTTTAGACTCAATTAAAATAAAAATTCTTTAAAAAACCTGTCAGTCCCCTGTCTTAACATTATTTGGTATAAACAGTACGTATAATAATTTTTTACTGAAGAGTAAAAAAATACAGCTGTTTTAGATTTCAAAATCTGTTCAATTTACTCCCCATAAAACTATAGGGTACGACTCTATTACTGTAAGAGTGTGCACTAATTTAGATACATTAGCTTTTATAATTACATTATTTAATCCTCATAATTGAAGATTAAACCTATGTGCAGATTAACCAGTTGTAACGTTAACACATTTATTTCAAATAGCACATAACTATGCAGTCTATGAAAACTCCTCACCATATTCTAAAGTGTTAGCAAAAGAAATCATTAAGAATTTCAAAGAAGCCTGTAGTCATACCAGTGCTCTTTATAACAGGCTGGGTAATTTTGAACATTTCTTGCATATATTATTTCAGTAGAAAACAGGTAACACTAGATGTGAAAGTGTATCACTTTTAAAACAGAGCAACAAAAAAAATTTGTATCTATTTTTTGGTCTGGTTTCATTTTTGAACGTCTACTTGTCCAAAGGTTTAATGACATGTTTTTTGATCCACTCACTATTTTCATTTTTCTGCTATGTTCAAATCAAATTTCCATGAACACTGGCTTAGATACTTTTAATGTATCTTACAACAAAGTAGGACAGCTCTTATAAGCATGCAACAAGTGAATGATATTATTTGAATAATTAACTCATAATTTAAAGGTAGCATGAGAGACTAAAATTTTATGGTTAAAGGCTTAAACATTGCTCTCAAGAACTTTTTCCCCATTATGGTAAAACCATATAAAGAAGCTGTGCCCACCTAAGCCCACATCTCCCTGAATATAACTGGAACTCTAGACTGTGAGTTAAAGCACCAAAGGAAAGGTAAGACACTATAGTTCAATTGACACGACTGTTCAATTATCTCAGGTGTAGGGAGAAGTAAGCAAGGCTTACTAGGGAGAAGAAGGCATTCACCAGAAAGGCAAACCAGCAGCTGTCCTGAAAACCAGCTCTGGCTGGGTTTGGGGTGGGGGAGGCCATAGCCCACAGGCCCATCTGCTGAAGCCAGATTTGCTCACACTCCCCCAGAGGGGAGGAGGGGAAGTTTCAGGGGTGTGGCACAACCTGTGGTCAGGAGGAGCGAACATCCATCCTCCCTTACACTCAACTGGCTCAGTTTCAAATCCCCCCCACTCCTGGATGGCCACATCCACACGGTGGCATTCATGTGAGAGGCAGCTGAGGAGGTGTCATAAGCCATCAAAGACCCTGAAGCCCCTCCAGACTCTCTCCTGAGGCAAAGAGATGCAACAGATCTAGAGTCTGTTGCAAGAGACAGTATCAAACTTGCCCCACCACTGAGGTCAGCTGCCTGGGCATTCCCACCTAGCCCAAGTGTATATCAATCTACTGAATTCTGTGGTTTTTGGGGAACCCTCAATCACCAAGCAGACCAGAAGAAGGTGGTGAAGAAGTCATTGGAAACTAACCTGTCTCTGTGTCGCTCTCTCTCCCCCTACCCCCCCTCCTTTTCTGTTTCTTTCTATCTCTCTCTCTCATTTACTGTTAAACAAAATCTATACTTTTGACTTCCACATATGCTCTCGTTTGCACCTTAATTCAGGCAGAAGTATCTCTCTAATACTTTCAATCATGGGATCACAATGAGGCAGTCCTTAAGCTACACAGTTTTCTTACAAGCATTTTAGGATTCCTTGCACAAGTGTCCAACAGAAATTTCTCTCCATTAAAGTAATAAAATTCTGAAACAGATATATCCTAAGATCATTTGCTACCTTTGGAAAACAATCACAAATAAGCATATTGCAATGTTAATGTACTCAAACAGTCCAAAGAAATCCAATCAAGACCGTAAGTGCTTAAAGCACACAATAAAAGGAAAACATCAAGCCAAAGGAAATTCATCTAATAGTAACATACTTCCATAGCTAATGTTTTACACAAACAGGTGTTTTTATCTAATTTTTACACAGATGCAACTCCCTCTTTTCCTTTTTTCCTTCTTAGCTTCCACAGGACTTCTGCTGTACAAAAACTACTTAGCAAGTTTCAGTGTTGTTAGCTTCTGGAGGAAAAAAAAATAATCCAATCATCTTGTGATTCCTACTTACTTCTTTCACAGAACTCTTAAATTATATGCACATTAACAAAATACAAAATGTTAGTTTGGAAGCAGAGAAGTCATGCATTCCGAATACATGCATAGAAATCAAACACGTGTATAGAGATTTCCACTTTCATTACTATTAAGCATGAAGTTGGAAGTTTGGCTCAAATATATGAATACTGAAAAGCAAAATTTGCATTATTGCATTTAGTCCAAGGTCAGTATGCTTTAAACCAATAAAAATATTTTTGTGAATACGGGTTCAAAATATCCCCTTCCAGCTAACCGGAGTTGGTTTACTACTGCTGTGATTAGAGTGCTGGTTAAAGAAGTGAATTCTTTGGGGCCAATATGCAAAAAAATGTTTTAAAAGAAGATAAAAATAAACTTCCTGCCCCAAAGAACTTGCATTTTTTAATGAAGATGAGGATAAGAACATAAGATGTTAATATATCACGTTCAAAGCAATACACAGCTAGCCAGTACAACAGCTGGAAATAATGACTAGGTCTCTGTGTTTTTACTACTGACCTCTCCCACTGAAACCTCTTAATATTTCTTTTAGTAAAAACAACCTCTTCAAAGCCAAGTAAGTTAGATTTATTCAATGGGAACAACCTAGATCAAATTCATCAATCACATTGTTGAATGCTCAAATATGAAAAAACAAACATCTAAGGCAAGGCTTTTTCATCTACATATTTATTTATCAAAGATCCTAAGCATATTAATAGAGTCTAGTATCATTTAGTGTGATAAACATACAGTTTTAGATAGGGATGTCTTAGTTATACTAGTTAAGTCTCCTGGATGAAGACTGCATGTCAGTACTACTGAGGTTAATGCAGAGTGCTATCAGCACATACATTTCTGTTAAATCCTCTTTCATATATTGGTAATATCCCATAGTTCTGATTCTGAATGGCACCAGCTACTACTTCTATTCAACTATTTCTCCCCCAACTCATCTAAAATTTGTTTTTCTTGCACTTGCCAGTATCTATTTTCAGCATAGTGTTCTGAAATTACTTTCCTACTTGCTAGGGTGATTGCAAATTAATTTAACTCTTTTGCTCTGTATTAATGTAGTTTGAGTTTTTGAAACACCTCATTCTCCGGTAAAGACAACTAATCTATCAGTGTCCCTTGTTTGTGTTTGTCATCTGTCCTATTGTTTTCAGCCTTTGTCATCCTTTTTAAGTATAGAATCCTCCACAACAGTAAGATTAAAATAGATTTTCTATGCCTAAAGCTCATTACAGACTTTCAAAAGCCTAATGGCAATTTTTTTGCCAATTTGCTCAAGGGATGCCACAGTACATCTGCTCTGGAAATGGTTTGATATTGTTTGTGTAGTACCTTAATTATTTCTTTCAGACATAGTATTAGGAACTTCAGTGATGGTTGCAGTTTTTTTAACATTTTATTTCCCATACTCCTTCCTTCTTTCAATATGTGTAAGCCTTACAGTCATTTCATCCCCATTTACACACACATATCCTTCTAAATAGGTAGCAGGTCATCTTCTCCCCTTACATATTCACATTCAACCCAAAGTGTTGGGGATGCCTACTCTGATTGTGTTCTCTCTTTAGAGCTTAAATTACTGTTTCTGCAAATGCATGTAGTTCTTCTGGTAGTCATTATTTTTCTTGCAGTCATATCTGAGACTGTACATCCTGGACTTAAAAAAAATTAGGTTCCCTGTAAGTTAATTTTCTATTACTATCAAAACTGATTTTTCTTCCTGTTATTTAAAACCAAATATCCAAAACTCAGAAAATGTCACTTAAACTTTTGCAGTATGAATTATTCACTTGATAAGATTTGTTTTTAAAAAAACTTAGTTGGTTAAATTTTATTTATAATTTTTTGAGATATTATCAAAATACAGTGAAAAACAGAATATAAAATTCTCAAGACAACCTCGTAATGTGTTGCAAGTACCTGACAGACTGAAAACAGCAAGAGATGCTTTAATTGCTGTTCAACCGAGCAAGAAGATATCACTACAATGAAGTTCACTGCTCAAGATTAAAGGACTGCAATACATCATCCCCATACAGACAAACAGGTTCCAGAACACAGCTGAACATAGGAAAAATTCAGCCCAGATTTTTCACTGTTGCCTATTTATCACATTTCTACTTCTGTTTGTAGAGAAAAGTTTGAGAATATAACCTATGTACTCTAGCAGCTGAAAAAAAACCCAAATAACTACATGGTCTCCAAAGAATGAGGAGTTTAGTTTTGCTTTGTTTCACAAGAAACAGGAGGCAGGAGTGGGCAGGGGGGAAACCATGAATTTCAAGTTTTGTTCCTCCTCACTCAAATTCTAAATGTCTTGACCATGCAACATTAACTTCAAAATCCAACGATGGAGATAGCTATTCCTACTGAGTACTTACAATAACTAAGCTGGTATTTCTAGACCTGCACTGGTTTCTGCTGGTTTGAAAAGTGGCAAGACAGATACAACATAAACAATATGATGTAATCACTAAATTACATCAGACTGAACCTCTGACAATCACTCTCTGCTAGGAGAGGAACTCTTGCTCTAAGATCCTGGATGTGCCATTGTTCAAAGAGCAATACAGCTGCAACTAGTGTGCCTGAAGTTCTCATTAACCAGAACATAACATGATCACCATTAAAAAGAAAACTATTTCCATTCAAACATCTTCACTGTTGCCATAATGAAGTGGGATTATTTGCACAAGAAAAGCTTTACACTATCCTAAACCACCAAGTTAAAATGCTGATATATCAGGAGTACTTTAATTTATACTATCAACTCCCTGCTTTGTTCTGATTTGACAAAAAAATAGTTTAAATCTATTTAGAAAGAGATCTTATTTTGCTATTGAAAACTTGTAAACGATTTACAGTTAGAGAGAAAACACTATACATCTTCATAAGTCTGCGTGAAATATCAGAGACATTGAAAGGCTCTTTCTTAAAACAGTAACAAATCATTATGTACTCCTTGAAAATCATCTGGGAAAAAAAATTAAATAATAAAAAGGTCAGATTTGTAATCAGCAAAATACAAGTAATGGGAAATCACCTATTAGGAGTATTTTTCTTCTATGTTATAGGTGTTTACCTTTGCAACTCCAGCCCTATGAGCGCCTTGTGATTCCATGTGGGCTAAGTATTTGTTGAACTCCCTGAATTCATCCATTGAAGGCCTAAAAGTCATGATTTTGCAGCTTGGGTTTGGAGGACTATCTGAGATAACAGCAGCCATTCTGGTTCAATTTCAATCCAGCTGTTAAAAAAAAAAAAAAAAGAAACACTGCAGAGAATAATCTGTAATACCAATTCTGACATTCAACATACATGGTTTCAAACAGGAAAAAAGTACCTACAATTATTTGCCCAGGCTAGTATAAAAGTCACAAAACAAATATTTACTTTTTGTCCTTACTCCTTGGAGAATGCTCAGTCTTTACCTAGCACAAACAGATTTGTAAATGACATGCACACAGTCCAGTCCACACCTCTGATTCTGTAGCATGTTTTCCCAAGTTAACCTAGCATCTTCCTCTGTAGATCCATCTGCACATTATCTGTCTAGAGAGTTATATTACATAGACACAACCCAGAGCAACAAATCTACATGTTTGATAAAACATCACTATTTCCATTCAGTAAACGGAGAAAACTAATGTACTGGTTCTAGCACTGGCCAAATGCCAGTGCACCCATTAGAATTATTTACTCATTTTCTGCTGCAAGGTAAGGATTAGGAGGAGAGCAAAGCAGGCTCAAAACTTTAAAGGGTATAAAGAAAAGTTTATTAACAGAACTAAAAGAAAAAATAGTAAGAAACCAGAATAAACCTTCAGAACATTTTTCCTCCCCTCAACTCTTCTTTCTTTTCCTACTGACAACATAAAGAGACACATTTGGTATTTTCAGTCAGTTTACCACTTTTAAAATAATCTTTAGTTCACCTAAGGAGAACAGTCTCTCCTGAAATACCATGGAGATTTTTCCCCAAGAAACAGCTCTCTCATGGTTTTAATTTTCACAAATAGCAGCCACCCAGAAATCTGCAAATATGAAGTCCTTCCCATGGTCTGATTGTCTTTCCACAGCTACCACCATGGGTTATCTCAGCTTACTGGGGTGCAATTTTAAGGATGAGCTGTTCTAGTACAGAAACTAAAGTTCTTTTATCTCTGGGGACAGAGGTCGTCTTCTTTTATCCCTGAGGCCAGGTTTCTCATCTCTCTCATCTCTCTCTATGTTCAAGCTTCTCATTAGATCACAGCTACTTCAACATCTGCTTGCTCCAACACTGGTGCTTCTGCTCATG
>VXBQ01015845.1:41253-52989 GCA_013400175.1 Phainopepla nitens
CGGGACCCAGCCCGGCCAGCGCTGCAGCAGAGCAGGGCCCGGCACGGCCCCGTCAGGCCCCGCGGCAGAGCGGGGCCCGGCACGGCCAGCGTCCAGGCACCTGTTCAAAGGCCGGAACCAGGAGAGCCTTCCCGGGGCTTGTCTTCTTTGAACGTGATTTCACAGAGCTGTATTCTGCTCGCTTCAGTGGTTTAACAGGGTGTCAGTATTCAAAACTAGCCAGCTGATTGGTTCCATCAAGTCTGAAAGAAGATGCCAAGGTCCTCACCAGGAACCACTTCCATAGCTCGTGGATTTTCTTCCTTAACTAAAAACTAAACAACTTTAAACCACGACAACCAATTACTCACTTCCGACTCACACTGCAAATACAGAGGAAGAGCACCTGGATTTTCTAGTTCTCACCATTAGCAGTTTAACAACAGGACTATATTCCTGCTCATTCTCTGAACACTTCAACAAAGAAAAGTGCGAGTAAGTTACACACATAAAATCAGCATTTCTTCTGATTTCCATTTCCACATTGAGGCTGATTAAAAGAAAGTCATTTCTATTTCACACTAGGATATAGTACTCATGAAAGGACTGATCTTTAGGCAAGGGACAAATACACATTATCTTCAGATCAGAAGGTGTTGCCATTTCCAAGTATAAATCACCACGTGCCATCTGCCATTCACAAAAAATTCTGCAAAAACCTTACAAAAAAACTGCTTGTAACAAATTTCTTCCAACATGCTCTGATCAGATCTGTGGTTACCTCAACCCTTCATGCCAAACACTGGCAATTAAGTATCACACCGCTGATCATCCTCTTCCCCTATCCATAGTGAGACTGGAAGGAGAACCAGGAAAAAAGTAAAAATTCATGACTTGAGATAAGACCAGCTTAATAATTGAAACAAAGTAAAATCTATTTTTATTTATTATTATAATATATATAGAGAGAGATAAAACCCCAAAAAGCCCAGGTGATACACAATACAAACTGTGATCAGCCACCCTTCTGGGTAACTCACCCATGTTATATACTGGGCATGGCATTCTCTGGTATTTAACAGGCCTTTGGCCAGTTCCAGTCATCTCTCCTGGTCAGCTCCCTCCCAGGTTTTTGTGCATCTCTTAATTGTAGGAGGGTAAAACACTGAAAAGTCCCTGATTAAGATTAAGCACTGTTTGGCAACAACCAAAACATCAGCCTGTTATCAGCATTAGCCTCATACTGAATCCCAAACACAGCCCTGTACCAGGTAAACACACAAATTACTATTAATCCTGCCGGCTCATATAAGCACAGTGTCAGATGTCACCTGCATCACCTTTCACTACACAGATGAAGCCCATTCCCAAAAGCATAAACTGATTTACCAATTAACTTTCAGTTGCTATGTAAACATATGAAATTAAATTATGCATACAGAAAGTCAGTGTCAAAAGGAGACCTCTTATCAACCTTTTAATCTTCATCTTCTCTGTGAGTGAAGAGCATAAGAAACCACAATGCCTATATGCATTCCCATAAGCCTGAGGCTCTCTCTTCTTTGGAATTAATTTTTTTTAATGTGAAGGAGTAAAAGTTTGAAATACATCTGATTTCCTATATTCCTTATGCAAAAGCGTAAGGAGACAAGAAAATAGCCATATCCAAGTAGTTTAGCTATGAGAAAACCAGCAGGATTATTTTGCCCAATGTCTGATTTAAAATGCCAGGCACAACAAAGTTATTATTGCATAAATTAGCATGATAAAAATTCCTCTTAACCAAACATCTCACCAAAATATATCCATCTTAATAAATGAGGTGCTTTAAAAACAGTCATGTACCAAATCAACTGAACATACCCTTTGACACAATGAAGAAATTAGTTAATTTAAGGATTGTAATCAAACTAATAAACTATGATTAACTCACGCTAACTTTCACAATCACACATCAGCATTCTCGCATGGCTACCAGACTCTTAAAATCCTGTTTCTGAAGATACTAACAAGATTATTCCCTTATCTCTCCGTGACTAAGACCAGACTCAAGCATGTAACATATCATACTGTGATGAACCTCAATCTGTATCACAAGTAGAATTAATAACTTTCTACTAATAATGAAGACCTGTAGAGCATTGGAAAGGCTGAATTTTTGCCCAGCTTCAGTGCAGCGTAAAAAACACTGCCTTTCCCTGATCTTTTTTCTAACAGCTTCCATCTATCTTAGGGTCCAGGCCCCTAAGCAATGAGCACACAGACCAGCCAGCTGTGTTACTTTCGGTAGAAATAAACTGTTCAAGCCATGCTCTTGTGCAACCCTTCCTCCTCAGTTCAAAACATCTTCTCATCAACTTACTGGGTAAAACTGCTCCTTGATAAGCACGTTTGCAAGAACTCCTTAAGAACACTCATCTATATAAGATCTTTAGATTAAGTGGCAGGAAGATTAAAAAGGCTACACAGAATTTGCTATACTAGAAGTCCATTAGATGTTTCTATTAGTTTTATGATTTCTTAGTAATTCAACACCTTCTTTACAACTAAGATCTATCAGCTGTAACTTCTTAAATCTGTTTTATAATTTCAATATTCCATTTCTTCATTACCAACAACAGTCTGAAACAGTAAGCACAAGTAGTTACAGGGTCTAAATTTAACGCAAAAAATAACACTACACTACAAACTAATCAGAAAATATTTGCTGTCCAATCAAATTCTATTAACTTCTAACACAATATGTAATTCTTGCAAGGACTTTGTGGAACTCCAGAGTCCTAAATTCTTTCTCCAAACAATGCCTACTTTTGTTTTTTTTCTCACACACAAAAACTCAGTTATACCCTAGCCAAATCATTAAGACAGGAGGGTATAATATATACTCCAGTCTAATAGTTAACAAGCCTTCAGAGGTTCTTCTGCAGACAAAATCACAACTACTAGGAGACCATTCTAATGCAAAATCTGCACTGCAATCATATTATTGTTTACTTAATTATTGCACTTAGGTTTATACATAACTACCTATTTTGTGATATTACAAAGCTGCATAACCTAAGAAGTAAATCTTCCAGAGCTTTTACTTACTGCTACACAAAGAAAATGTGCAAAATATTAGTAAATAGAAAGTTACATAAAGAATGTTGGGCATGTTGGCCCAGGCCGCACTTTATGAAATAGAAAGACAAGTAATATGTACACAGGGAATTTTGCAGTCATTTTAAGTCCCTCGTATCAGCACTGTAATCAGACATTTTCTTCCCTTGCAAGACAGTACTGCAAGCTGAAAAAGATGCCCATAATTACCTAAAAAACAAAGAGTAGAGTGAATAAATGTGAACAAACCTCACTCAACTTATCATGCATTAATACCTTACACAACATTAAAAGAAGCTTTTTAGCTAATCATGGGAAAGCTTTAGTCAAACAAGCCCAAGCTATGAACCTGATCCAATAAACTCCACAGCCTGTCCATAAACCTTCAATTTCTTGGTGACCAAGTAGTCTGCCTATGTCTTATAAGTGTCTGATCAAACAGCTCATAATTTAAATAAAATACAAGCATGTAGTTTGTCTGAAGCTGCCAGCTAAAGAGCTAAGTTGTCTAGTTAACAACCAGATTAAAGAACCTGATCCTTCTTTTGAAAAGTTTATAACCATTGTAAGGCCTTGTTAAAACCCTCAAATCATCATCCAGGAGAATATTAATGCTACATTAGTCTTAATACTGCAGAAGTGAAAACATGAGGTCAGAAAAGTTCAATTATCCACATCTATGCCAGTATGTAGCCCAAGAAATCTGATGAACTAAAAACACCAGAGATCAACACTAGAAAAGCTCACCTATTCCAAGATGAAATCTCATTCATGCCACAACTATTTACATAATCCAATATGCAAATGAATTTCACTAGTTATGATGGCAGGAAAAGTGGTTTTTTAAACAACTCCTGCAAAATCTGAAGCGGCTTGTAGAGACATAACAAACCTGATACTAAAAAACAGAAGTGTATATTGCATGCTTAATAACACATTTTATTCTACATGTTTTCCAGTAATTGTAAAATCTACATAATTGTTTCCCCTCTGTCCTAAGAAAAGGGAAGGACCTCTATACCCCACCACAGTCAACTAAAGCTTGCCTTTACAAATGAGTGCCAGGCAGCTACAGTTTCCAACCTCCACTGCCAAAATATTGAACTGTTTCTTTGCAACCTCCACAGCTTGCCATACTGTTACAGCTGCCAGAATACTAAATAAAATTTATTGGTGGAAGTGTTATCAGTTAAACACGGTTCCTCCATGCAGAATCTTCTGTGCCCTCAGAAGACTGCAGAATATATTATTTCTATAACTGGAAACCACCTTCCAAGTTTCATTTATTTGATGCCAATTACAGAAATCTAAACTATAGAAATCTAAACTAGAAACCCAAACAACAATTCACACAACTAGAAAATATCGAACCAGAATGAAACACACTAGAAAAAGAGCATGTGTTAATTTGCAATTAGTTAAAAGGCCCAAAAACCTGTAGCCTTCACTGCATTAAACCAACTTTCAGTATTACAATATTCTCTCTCTGCCGTAATACTATGCTCTGAAGGCTATACACTTCTTTCTGCTTCTAGTTTAAAATAAACTAACCAGTACTGTGAAATCCACCCACCATCAGCTGGGAATCCAAACTTTCTGGCTCCAGACTACACAAGACTTGACAAAATAGTTCTTCCAAAGAAGATTTCTGGGAGGCATCTCTTGACTGCCCACTTTGGGCAGTCTCCTCTACTGAAAGCACTGCTGAAAAAAAAGAAAAAGCACAGACTAATACATCTACTCTGCGATACACAAGATTATTAGCTAACATGGAAAAGCAGTAAATAACGATGGGCCACTGCATCATAAAAAAAAATGTGGTTATATTTTGAAAGATAAGATTGTTTTATTCTGTGTGTTCTAATACATAAAATTGCAATGTCCACAAGCTTTACTCCACTATCCAAATTAAACAAATTACATAAAGCATGCCCCAGCAAAATAAAAAAAGTAGGAAGAAAGATAGGAAAAATCAAATCTCTGAAGATCACCACTTCTCACAGATAAATTAACTGAAACACACTTTTTTTTCCTTTTCTTGCAAATTTTCACCCACACTAACTATGGGACAACAAACATTTTACAAAGAATTCATCCTGGAAACCTTTTTTCAGTAGATAACAACAAGAAAATAAACTTGACCACAGAACACAGAAAGTTATACACAGAAACCACAGCATTTTTTTTTTTGAGGCTGTTTTGCAAAATAACCATGCTTGCACTAACAGCTCTGCACAAGCTGAAAAGGAAACAAGTAGTAGAAAATTGTGCCTTAATCTATAATAGTTTCAGCAGCAATTTTACTTGTAAGTAAAAAACTCCATGGGTCTATCCACCATTTTTAAAAAGTTGTTAGCATATTTTGTAAGTAGGTACAATCCAACTCCCTGTACTATTCAGCAAAGCAAATTCGAAAACTCAAAATACTCCATTAGCGCACTTTCAGGTAACTGGAAACATAAAAGCACTGTTTACATGTTCACAAAAGTACAGCTTGCGTGTTACTGAGTATGCAAATAGTTAATTCTCAGTGTAATCAGGGTTTGCACATACTTATGTTTGAATTGTTCATTTAATAACAGTAAATGTGCAGGCAACTATGTCTGTCTACTTTATGTACCTGGCTTCAAAAAAGATGCTATCTATCCGGAATTCCAAATCTGTTACTTAGGTTTTTTAATTCTATTAACAGTGAAAATAAATATACGGAACATAATCCGTTTTGTACTTGTGCTATGAGGCCAAATCGCACGGTTAGGCGTGTATTCCTCAGATACCCACCATCATCAGAAAGACTCAAGTTTATAATTGTTAGGAGTACTGAAGATTTTACTAAATTACACAAATTTAAGAAACCAGGAATCTGGGCAGACAACCATATTCTGAAGATCTTGAAACCACCTCTATTTTTACCACAAAGCTCCGAGTAGTTTGCAAGCTTTATTTCAAGTTTACATTTCTATGTCTGGTACTACCCTACAGCAACAATGTTTCAAAACTATAAACTGGCTTAATTTGAGCTCATAAATTTTGAACTGAAAAATGACCTGAATTCATTCCCTAGACATTCTTCTCTCACACCAGGCTCACAGCATGAAAAACATCTTGAAATAAGTGATCTGGGACAAAGGGCCAGGGAAAAAAAAAAAACCTACAGAAAAAGTATTTTTTTTATTTTTCTCTGCAGCCCATGATTCAAGAGTTTCTACATTTTTTAAATGAAAACACAGGTATAAAATGCATAGTCCTAACTGGAAGCAGCACGTAACAGCCTCCAGCAATGGCAAAAGCAAGTTATCAAGAACCTAATTAGTCTCCACATCTCCCCGACTGCTAACAGCAGGTATCTAAATATAAGCAAGTGTTGGGGTAACTTACACATTTTCAGAATACCACCTCATTCTTCAGCAATGTACACACCAAGAAATCCTTAAACACAGAGGATATAACTGCATTTTGCAGATTTTGATTTTTTGCCCATGATTTTGAACCTTTCTAGCCCTTAATATCCAAAACATTTCATGATGAAGCACTCTACAATCAACAATATATTAAGTGATACACCTTCCTCTGTGCATTTTAGTTTCATCTCATAGCTAATGTGCATACTGAGAACAATTATCTAACTGCTCATATCTACCTTCAGATCATACAAGAATTACAGATCTTTATCATGGTCTCATGCAGTCTACCTCTCCCCTAAGCTGAGAACTTCTAGTCTCACCACAGAAAATCCATTCCATATTTCTGACCATCCTTTTTCTGGATCTCTACCAGTTCCAGTAAATTACTTCTAGTCAAGGAAAAAGAATCTCCAAGCTGAAAGCACAGTTTAAGATGCAAGTAAACCATCAACTCACAACGGTGTAACATTTTCAATCTTAGGTGTAGTCCTCACAGAGTCCAGACAGTGGTTTGGCCTAGCTCTCAGTTTTCAAAAAGCTAATTTACAAGTACCTAAAATTCCAGAAAAGTACTCATTGCTAATGCAGCCACAATATTGCTGAGGGTAGAAATTACAGGTGGTAGAAGTGAACTCCTTCCTATTTAAACACTTTTTTAAGTACAGTTTTAGTAGGCCTGTCATTTCTGCCTATATGGCATTTAATTAACTGCTTTAACAGGTCTCATTCTGAAAGATACTCTTATAGCTTGGACTTCACAAGTCCTTAACGTAAAAACATACATCTTTTTTTCAGGGATATGCGACAGTAACTGAAAATAACTGATAAAATTGATAATAATTTTCCCAAGGAACCACTACATAGTAAATCCCTTATTAGAAGCTGAACAAGGACAGCATGAGGGGAGAAGAATAAACAAAAAACACCAAACACATAAATGAGGCTCTATAACCCGAAAAACAGAAAGATGTACTTGTCTCTCTTAGAGCTGCTTATTTATGGAACACCTAAATCAGCATTTCTATGCCAGTAAAAAAGCTCCTCTTCAGTGTGAGCACTTCCACGCTCCTAAAGGATTTCGTAATTCAAAGACTTTATGCCGTTCCCCTGACCTCACATTTTGGTCTAATTTACCACAGACCCAATACCTAGCAGCCAGGCCATAGCCAGGAATGCCACACCGTTCTGTTGTTATGACTGAAAGCATACACACTGAAGCATACCACCACGCATATGGTCAGCTTGCACGACCGAAAGCTCCTCAGTCCAAACTGATGCCCAGCCCCTGAAATGAGACAACATTTAACAGAAGTGGCAGACCACCTAATGAACTCAGAGAACGGAATCGGGGAACTACATGGCTCTAACCCACAACAGTGTATCAGACAAAAGGAGCAAGTTCAACTCTAAAGGGCCGTGAGGGGAAGCCGTGTGAGGAGCAGCTGAGGGCACTTGGTCTGTTCAGCCCGGAGGAGACCCGGGGGCGACCTCACCGCAGTTACAACTTCCTCATGAGGGGAAGAGGAGGGACAGGCACTGATCCCTGTGGCGAAGGTGACAGGACGGAGTGAATGGCCTGAAACTGTGTCAGGGGAGGTTTAGGCTGGATATTAGAAAAAGGTTTTTCACTCAGAGAGTGGCTGGGCACTGGAACAGGCTCCCCGGGGCAGTGGTCACAGCATCCAGACTGACAGAGCTCAGGAAGCGTTTGGACAATGCTCTCAGACATACAGCGTGATTTTTGGGGTAACTCAGGGGTCCTCGTGTCTCCCTTCCAACTCAGGACTTTCTATGACTCCGCACAGATCTGCATCACAATAAATCCAAGGGAGATTTCCACAACGGCAACAGAAGAACACTGGGTTTTGAAGTTTTACCAACTCATATAAGCCATACTACAGTTTTGAAGGCAACAAATCAGTTAAGAAAACGTTTTTCCTCTATTACTATTTTCCCAAGTTTTAAATCTTTTACTTATCTCAGTTTTGAAATATTTATCATGATTTATTCAAATCAAATACTCCTAATATTTCCATCAAGTTAAATCCAGACATGAAGAGTTTGATTTCTAAAACTTCGAGTTTCTCTCACTTTTCCGTTTCTATGGCTTTATTTTTAGCTTTGTTTGCAGACTTCTACACTTTTCCCCAATTTAATTTTAAATGGAAATTACTCTTTCTCAAAACAGTTTATGACTACAGACAATTTATCCAGCTCCAAAGCCATAGCTCATTTACCATTTCAGCAACTTATATACTTTTTTAATAAAAGAAACAACACCTGACTCAGCACAGTAGTATTTGTCATACACCATCTACCATGAATATAAGTATTTATCTAGGTCTTCTTAGAGACAAGAAGACCTGCTAATAACTAGCCTCTTAATTTTATTAGACAAAATCCAGCAAGATATCACAGGTGTAATGAGCTAAATCCCGACAGTCCAATCGAGTGACTCTACATTTTACTGGCAGAAATGTCACAAAGGAACTGGAGTGTATTTTGTTTGTAAAAGTTTCCTATGATATCTGCATAAGTCAATGAATTATACCACAGTGTCCGAGAATCAGAAACTGACTAGACACTGGGTTTTTTTCAGTATTTAGTTTTCACTAAGAGATGTATTTAGAACTTTAACTCTGGCAACCTTAATACCTTAAATTTAAAACCTTGACATGTTTTCTAATCTTTGTTTATATAGATTATAATGATTATATAGATTGTTCTCAGTTTTCAGGGTATACTAAGTATACCCTAAGTACAGTGTCTCAAGCAAATATCCTGTCCTGCAAATGTTGGACATAAACAGAATTACAAAAATGAATACTTGCATAACTCAGTAATACAACTACTCACACAGACAAAGCCAATAACTGCAGCGTGCAATTCCACAATTTTAAACAGGTGAAATGAAGTTGGAGAAAAGGGCAAGCCTACAGCAGAATTAATTATGACATATAATTCCACCTACAAAACATGAAGAAAACTGTAAGTCTTCATATAACAAAACTACAGTATGAGCTTATTTATGACAGATACTGGGGCCTTGGACCAGCAAATCCTTATTAACACCTTCATTATTAAACAACAAGTACCATCCTCCAAGTATAAAACACTCCTTATCTTCAAAATATCCTACAGGTCTTCTGTGATTCTAAACAAAAATCAAGAGAACCCACCACATCACTTGTTAAATTTGAGATATGAATTATCAAACTATCAAGTGCCTGTGGAGATTTTTTACTAGAGAAGTACTAAAATCTTAATATTTCAGAACATCACTTTTAGAACCATTCCTGTGATCATTCAGAGATCTTGCAAATACCTTATATTGACAGGATTATAGTAATATATCTTCCCTTCGAAGCTCCATGTATACTAAATTCATGCTTCAAAAGTTGTTAGGGTGATGCTTTTTTAATTTACATTGGAGCTAGTAGGATGAAAATACCACCTTTAACAGCATCACAACCCTACTCACATTCTGTTCGTCATAATGTTGATGAAATGTATCTCACCAAAAGAAAACCAAGAAAATAAATTCAATATCAAAGTGAATTACCTGCAGAACTAAGAACCAGACCAACTAAGAGCTGCTTAAACTCAGAAAGTCTTTAATCTACAATCTACTGTTGGGGGTTAGGTGTCCTTCCTTTTGTTCTTTCTTACCTATAGAATTTTTCCTATTGGTGGCGAGGAAACCTGATTACTGATAATTATGGGTGCTTGACAAGACAAAGAGTTTGGCCGGGCCCAGGGNTTCCTCCTCACAGCACCCGGGATGGGCTGCCCACAGCGGCTGGAAGCAAAGCCTCCCGTCCATCCTTTCCCGTCTCTGCCATGGGGTCCCTGATTCCGTTTTGTTGTTAATGCCATAGTTACTGTTGTTTTGCGCACCTTGTTACACACACTAGTAAAGGACTGCTATTCCTACCCCCGTATCTTTGCCTGAGAGCCGCTTAATTTCAAAACTATAATAATTCGAAGGGAAGGGCTTTACATTTTCCATTCCAAGGGAGGCTCCCACCTTCCCTAACAGACACTTGTCTTCCAAACCGAGACATCTACTCAACCCGATATTTTGTAATACAGTTAAGCATAAAATAGTATTTTAACAATTATTATGTTTGCTAATATTACCTTAGGAATATTACAATAATGAGCAGTTAACAACATCATTTTATTATTTGAATGCAATACTGATTTTGCACTCAGACTTAGTGCAGAACTAGTTACGTGAATTGTTCAGAAATCAGCTCAAGAGATACAAAATACTGCATGCAATACTCAGCAATAATTGAAAACTTACAGGATTTAATTTTTTTTCTATTTTTGTCGTATTTACCATTTAAAAAAAATAAACAAAAAAGACATCAGAAACCAAATCAAATCGTTTTTTTTTAAAAACAAACACTGACCAAAGATCTTTCTCTCCTATACATTGTTCCAGCTCTGATCCAACAGCTAACCACGTCCACATATCTGGGTGATGCATATTGTTTCCTGGGTCACTCCCTAGAAAGAAAGCTGCTAGCACCAACATCACTCCAAAACTAAACTGGGAAAAAAAACCTAGCATGAGGGTAGGTAGTTTAGGTTACTCTCATTTCAACTACTGAAACAGAAATCATGCTTGTGTTTTCCATGTTCTTGTGTTTGAAAACTTTTCTGAAGCAATGCTACCAGGTATTTATGACAGCACAAGGAAAAATAAAGGTAAAGCCCAAGTCAAATTTTATACCACAGACATAAACAAACCCAATGCATTAGGTGCCACTAAGTTTCTTTTCATGAGGAAAAAGTGATTCCACTCAAAAGGTGCTGGTTTAGTAGCCTCTAAATGGTAACGTCAGTTCCTATAGCTGGTAACTCTCATCAAATCATAAATCTGCGCTTTAAAAAGTAAAACACAAATGTCGCTTATTCTCTGAGCCAGTATAATTGTTTTAAGAAACACACGGACACAAGAGTATTTCTCCTAACATAGTTAACACACTTCCCACTCCACTTTCCCAGCTAAAATCAAATGCAGAGGAGAGAAAGCTCATTAAGACTACTACCATGGCATAGAGACCGGATCCCAAAACCAGCTTCGACAGCGTGTTATAATCACGGACAGATGTGGAACAGGCGCTTAACTCAGTACTCCGCTCAGCGCACGACTCTGAAGTCTCAAGCTACATGCAGGAATGAACGACGTGCACCAAAAAGAGACTGTCTGGAAAGCCCACAACGATTTCATCAAACCCCTGAC